>QANY01004316.1:1109912-1372412 GCA_003255025.1 Datisca glomerata | reverse complement strand
GTTATTGCTATATTCTACGTGCCCACATGCGACCTAGTGTGTTTGAGGATTGACTTGAAAGATCTTGGTATGAATCTCAAAGTTCGTTGTTCGGGAATGAAAGACCGTTGGTTTGTGAGGACGCTCATTTAGACTATTAGAGGTATATATTTTATATATATATGTATGTCTTTGATTTAATATATAAAAATATAATAGATCCGATTGAAAATAGTTTTCAATAAAAGTTTTTTTGGAAACCGTTGCATCGCGTTTATTTTCTTTTATTAAAAAAGATTCATTTTTTATTAAAAAAATTGAAGCCCCACGCTTCCACCGCTTGAGCGCCGCGTTTTTAACACTTGAACTCTTTAAGTAGTAACAAGTTCTCTGGATAAATGACTACTTGAAGGGTTCAAATAATATTTTATAACTAGTCGAACTCTTCAAATAGTTACATGCTTTCTGGATGGCTTACTGTAAGAAACAAAATAACTATTTAAAGGGTTCAAGTAGTTACTAACCACTACTTGCCCATCAAGTAGTAATATGATCTATGGTCCCTTAATGATAATAAATATAATTATTATTTATAAAAAAATAACTACTACAAAATTAATAAACTTTATAGGTGAAAGTTCTTCGTCTTAAACAGATATGTCTGTAATTCAGATATTGGCGGTACACGGTGGTGAATGGGAGAGAAATGATGCTTCATTCATTTTTAATGGTACAATAAGCTCACCGTTAGACATACCATCAAACTGTACTTATCAAGAGTTATCCAGTATCATATACGATGAAATAAATGTTGATCCCACAAACTACAATATTTCAATGAAGTTTTTATACAAGACTCGTGTGCCCTCCCCACCTGCTGAAATTTCAAATGATCGACACGTGAGGTCTTTCATTGTCGAGAATAGTTTTGAAGTATTTCGTACTCCTTTATATGTCACTCTCAAACCCAAACCTAGGATAATTATTGATAATCTTATATGTCCAAGGTGAAGTCGGGTTCCTGAAATAGCTCTCTCACAACAAGATCGTTATGGTCACATTCCATGCTTTATAGGTGGAACAATGGTTGATAGTTATGAGAATAATGATAATGACAAATTCTATTCAAGGGAGTATTACTGTGGGAGATATGATGATGATTGTCAACAATATGTTAATGATGATGAACTTGAACATCTTGACAATGATGGTGGACTTGATATTTGTGTCGATGATGATCTTGATTTTGGGCTATATGAAGAAGCAATTCAGGATGATTCATCTACCTTACCAGATTTGAATAAAAGACTAGAGGCTACTAATGCATAACACATCCTTCATCAATACCAAGTAACATTGCATCTTCGTCACAACCATCTTATAATGCTCCAAGATTATCACAATTGGAGGATTACGAGCATGTAAGTGTCTCAGATATGTTAGATACAGAAGAACTCTACCAAGACAAAAAGGAGCTCCAAAGAATTGTTGGACTCTTAGCAATCTGTCAAAACTTTGAGTTTAAAGTCTTCAAATCCACTCGCGACATTGTTGGTGATTGTTTGTCTGAGAAAACATGTTATGGAGGCCACGAGCTATTAATGTGCGATTTTCAGAGTACTTTAAAATAATAAAGTTCATAAATACTCATATGTGCACTGTTGACATCTTACAACACGATCATCATCAAGCAACAAGTTTTTTGATCGGTCATTACATAAAGTCAAAATACATTGGTGTTGGACGGATTTATAGGCAGAAAGATATCATCAAAGATATTCGTAAGGATTATGACATCAATATAAGCTATGAAAAAACTTGAACGGCTAGGGAAGTTACATTGGCTCTAGTTCGAGTTTCACCTAAAAGTTCATATATGAGGCTCTCATACTACTATCACATGTTAGAGGCAAAGAATCCAGGTAGTGTTACTCATATAGAGACTAATGAACATAACCATTTAAAATACTTATTCATGTCGATTGGAGCCTTGATTCATGGATTTCTTAATTGTATAGGGGGACAATGTTCATTGTAACTTCTAAAGATGACCATAACCAAGTATATCTACTTACCTTTGGGATTGCTGACTTTGAGAATGACACATCGTGAGAATGGTTCTTTAACAAGATGCACGGGGCTATTGGAGACTTGAATGACTTGGTATTTGTGTCAGATAGAAATGAAAGTGTAGCAATGGGTATACAAACTGTCTTCTCACAATCATTTTGTGGAACTTGCATCTATCATATGGGAATGAATATAAAATCAACATTCAAAACTAGCAACGTCAATCCTTTATTTTTTTAAAGCAGCCAAGCCCTATCGTGTATAAGAATTTGAGGCATATATGAATATCATCAACCAAGTTCATCAAGGTCTTGGAAACTATATTGAGGCGGCCAGATTTGATAAATAGGCTCGTTTTCATTGTGGTGGTAGACGCTATAACATAATGATTACCAACATCACCGAATGTATGATATAGCATTCTAAAGGATGTAAGAGCCCACCTAATAACAAGTTTAATTGAACATCTGCGTGATTTGACGCAACCGTGGTATTATTAACGTCGGATAACTACTTGTGAGATGCACACACAAATGACCATGTGGTGTGAGAATAAGCTTAAAAAGACATGTTGTGAAGTTGCATAAAAAACATCGGATTCTCAAATAGACTTATGAACTTCTGAGTCAGCCCCCTGAGAATGTTTCTCTACCACCTCTGTCCCAGCCTTCTCAGTAGGCATCTCAACATTTGTTTCTATAGTGGGTTCATGGGTAATAGACTTTTCCAATGAAGACTCAACCCCCTGAATAGGTAGTCTGACTCTTTCTCAACAGTAGGTTGTTCCTCTTAATTGGTTGTCTCTTCCAATAATTCAGTATCGTATAGTTGAACCATTTGAGAAATAGTGATGTTAGATGAGTTATCATCAGTACCATCCATCTTCCCCAATAGAGACATTTTTTATGAAGAACCATGAATTTCATTTCCCCTTTAGTACCATCCAAATTTTTCCCCTCACTACCATCCAACTTTTTTTCATGTCCAACATCCAACTTGTCAAAATTGTTATGACCATCGTTAACAGCTTGGTTAAAAGAATGTACATAAAAATCTTTCTAAATTAAGGATCTCACTTGCTGATCAATAAGGACTTGCACTGACCTATAATGCTTTTTAATTCCAACATAATATCAGTAGCTTCTTTTCAGCATTGTTGAGTCAACCTTAAGTTCCTTAATATCAGAAGCCATGATGTACAACTTCTATTTGGTCTCACACATGAAAGCATGTACATCATCCTCTCCACTATCAGCAACAGCCCCAAAAGCAATATACTCTAACGGTGGAACTTCTTCAGCCACAGCCACAGCTCCACATTTTCCTCAACAACAGCCTTAACTTTATGAACTTCTGTAAAATTCTTCTAGAATGGCTGTTGCTCTTCTTGGTTAGATGGGTTATGAGTCAAAAGAACCTTCAACTACAAATTAACACAAAAAATATGCCATTATCTATTAAGAGATGCAAATATAAAGTAAGTTTCATAATTTATTTATACACAAGAAAAGCAATTGAGCCCTTCAAGTAGTCATTTATTCTGATTTTCAAAAATAAATGAGCACTTAAAGGGTTCAAGTAATCAAATACTGCTACTCGAACCCCTCAAGTGGTGAAAAATGACTATTTGAAGGGTTTAGGTAGTCAGATACAACTACTTGAACCCTTCAAGTAATTACTTATTTTGACTTTCAAAATCAAAATCACTACTTGAAAGATTCAAGTAGTCAGATACAACTACTTGAACCCTTCAAGTATTTACTTATTTTGACTTTCATAATCAAAATCACTACTTGAAGGGTTCAACTAGTCAAATACAATTACTTGGACCTTTCAAGTAGTTACTTGTTTTAACTTCTAGAATCAAAATCACTACTTGAAGGGTTCAAGTAGTCAGATACAATTACTTGAACCCTTCAAGTAGTTACTTGTTTTGACTTATAAAATCAAAATCACTACTTGAAGGTTCAAGTAGTCAGATACAACTACTTAAGCTCTTCAAGAAGTTACTTATTTTTTACTTTCAAAATCAAAATCACTACTTGAAGGATTCAAGTAGTCAGATAGAACTACTCGAACTCTTTAAGGAGTTACTTGTTTTGACTTTCAGAATCAAAACTACTACTTGAAGGGTTCAAGTAGTCAGATACAACTACTTGAACCATTCAAGTAGTTACTTGTTTTACCTTCCATAATCAAAATCACTACTTGAAAGGTTCAAGTAGTTATATACAACTTACTTACCACTGTACAAATGACAAAAAAAGAAAATTAAGTGTTTTTACCATTTTACGAGAGAAAATATCCTTGTGCACTTGTTTGTGTGAAACAATGGTGCTATTTGTCCAGTTAATTAATCTTGGAAAACGATTAGCAACATTTGTCGAATACAAGCTTCCAATTGTGAGAATGACCTCATATGTGCAAACCTGTACAAATCAATAATAATTATTCTTTACTAATTGGAAGCATAAAAAAAGAAGAGGGTAATGAAAGTACTTGAAAGTCATATGAGAAACCCCCCAAGGCGTACGTATACTCATAAATTTTTTTCCCAACCTTCTTCTTTCTTCTTTTGACGACCACCAGCTTCCTCATTATTGACTTCTTGGGAAGGGCGTTCTTCAATGCCCGTTTTGGTCCTCCAAAAACATACACCCCCCATAGGTAGTGATTGAAATCATCAAGATTATCAACTATCATCACTCGCCTCTGATCAATCTTATTCCTTCTCTCATTCCCTAACAAAACATGCTCCAATAAATACAGTAGCCCCAACTTGACAACATCACCATCCTTCACACCTTCGCTGCCCATAAACACTTCCTCCAACCATTTGTTATTGATGTTATCATCGCCGTTGAAGTATTGATCCCTAATTCTATTAGGGGCAGTCTTGTCATATGTCCCAAGGATAGGAGGAGTGCCACAACGAAGGCCAGTTATCAAAGAAAATTCTCTCATGGAGAACTTGATTGCTTTTCCAGCTATGAGAAGATACATATCATCATCAACAATGTCTTCATTTAGCTTAGCTTCTGTGAGAAGCATGTGATGACATATGGTTCTAGAAAACTGGATACACCGTATGCCCAACAAATGACCGAAACATGTCTGTCTAAGAGAATCTTTTGAGATTCAGTGAACTTCTCATTCAGTTTTTAATAGCATTTAGGTTGGAGAGGTAGTTCACTATTTCGAAGATGAATTAATCATCATTGAGGAATTAAGCCAGCTGAATTTTTGGAGCTATTATCTGTTGAATGATGCATATATAAAGTAAGTATCATGATTTATTTATACACATAAAAAACACTTGTTGCTTACTGAAGGTTTAAAATAGTTAGATAAAACTACTTGAACTCTTCAAAGTAGTGAAGAAATGACTACTTGAAGGGTTCAAGTAGTCAGATACAATTACTTGAACACTTCAAGTAGTGACTTGTTCTGACTTCTAAAAATAAATCATTACTTGAAGGGTTCAAGTAATCAGATACAGCTACTTGAACCCTTCAAATAGTGACTTGTTCTGGTTTTTAGAAAGAAATGACTATTTGAAGGGTTCAAGTAGTCAAATACAGCTTCTTGAACCCTTTAAATAGTGACTTGTTTTGAATTTCAGAGTCAAAATCACTACTTGAATTGTTCAAGTAATCAGATACACTACTTGAACACTTCAAGTAGTGACTTGTTTTAACTTTTAGAGTTAAAATCACTACTTGAAGAGTTCAAGTAGTCAGATACACTACTTGAACCCTTCAAGTATTGACTTTCAAAAACTTGAAGGGTCTAAGTAGTCAGATACTATAATCAATATGACTACTTCAAGGGTTCAAGTAGTTTTAAACAACTACTTAAACCCTTTAAGTAGTCAATATATTCAAATGGTTATCACAAGCATCTATCACAAACATCAATCAATCCAGACATGCAGAAAGTTATAATTATCAAGATGGACAATCTAACCCTAGAAGATTTTCTCCTAACTTCCAGTGAGAAGGACAAAAGAAAGAGTAACAAACTCTAAGTCCTTTTCTGCGTCTAAAAAATATAGGAATAGGTACATGAGTTTGTCAGTTGGTGGGTATCGTGCCAGAATGCTCTGGAAACGGAAGAAGAAGAAGATTATGACTTGCATAGACTATCTACTCTCACCGAAGAAGAAGCCTCGATTTTTCACCGATAAGAGAGAGCACAGATGGAGACGGAGAGGAAGAAGATAGTAAATGAGCGAAAACCCAAGGAAGAGAAACAAGGAAGAGACGCGAAGAAAGAATGTGAAAGAGCAAGTAACCGTCTAATTCTACTTGATGTGTAACTGTCTGGGGCAGTGTGTGAACAATGAGTTTTGTTTGATTTAATGGGCAAATATTATAAAATTTCAGAGTTTTAAAAAATTGATATAAAAATCCTAAACAAAAAAAATGAAAAATAGTATATTTATCCAAATAATCGTATATCTCCATGCATATTTACTTTTCCTTTTAAATAATTGTGTTAGTCTTATCAATTCCAAATCTTCATTTAGTTGCTCTATATTAAAATGTTTCAAATAACTGATTATTATTTTGTTAGTCTTATCAATTCTAAATCTTCATTTACTTTCTCTATTTTAAAATGTTTCAAATAACTTATTATTAATTTATTTTTTACCGATGATATTTTATCCATTAGAACATATCTAATATCAACTCATAACTAATAAGATTAGAACATATCTGATATCAACTCATAACCGAATTAGCAATACTTAGTTTAGTGATACGGCTTTTTTAATAATAGTGACCCAACTTGTATTCGGTCATTTGCAATGAAAAAATATATGGTAAATGTGACCATATCATACAAAGGAAGTGGAGAGAAAAAAATATAAGTTTCTCTTACCTTTTTGTCTTCTCTCTTTTTTCATCGGATTAGACTAGGATACTAAAGTGTATCCACCGTTTGATCATTCACATCTCTTCAAATGGGCTGATTAACTAGTATATGTGTTGCCTTACGTTAAAAATCAACGATCCAAGCCGATTTTAATAGTTTATTTCAATTTTTATATCAAACTGATCGAGATCATTTATTTTTGTTCGGATAAGCACAACATCACCTTACTTTTCTAGCATGAGTATGTGATCCAAATGAGATCAAACGTGTGTACACTCGTGATAATAGTGAGATTCAAATGAGGGGACAATGTATTAATAATCATTAATGGTAACAAGTAAAAATGGCAGAGTTTAGACTTGAGAAGCTAGAGGCTGAGGTGAAGAAGAAAACTGGTCAATGACTACTCTCTTGTCAAATGACTATACCGTCCTTATTTATATTTCTGAGTTACATATATTCATGGCAAGTTAAATAAAATATTTAGTAAAGCATAATTTTAACAGCAAACCTAGCAATATTTTTAGAACTAGAAACTTTGATATATTTATCAATATAAAATATCAATGTCTGTTTGTGAAGAGGGAAAATTCACCCTCCCCACGACCTAGAGTTATTACACAAGTTTTACCGTATTAAATGAGACACAAACCCTTCTATAACCATCTTATTATTGAGAATATTAAGCCAATAAGATAGCTTAAGTGGTGAAGTGTTTGGCTTTGAAGATTTACCCTACTTTAAATCGTGGTACGGTACCACGAACTCAATGGCCAACTGGCCAAGTAAGTTTATGCAAGTCGAAAAGACAAAAGAATTTATTAATTCTTTACGTAATAAAAATTACAATTATCGGTGTTAGACTTAAAAAAACATAAATTGGACACGATCTATTTTTCTAGAAATTTATTTTCAAATTACAATACTCTTAAATTATGAGCCAACGAGTTAGATAAAAATGCTAAGAAAAATATGAATAAATAATTTAAAAAGAATTAAATTATTATGGAATCCACATGTTAATTATGTTTAAATGTTTTAACACACTACTCTCTCCCTCTCTCCCTCTCACTCTCTCTCTCTCTATTTATCTCTTTTTCTCTCCCTCTCTCTCTCCCCCTCCCTCTCTCTCTTTCTCTCTCATACACACACTCTCTCTCTATCTCTCTCATTTTATGACTCTCTCTCTCCCTCTCACTTGTTCTTTCTGTCCCTATCTCTCTCTATCTTACTTTCCCTTTATCGCTCTCTCTCTTTCTCTTTCTCTCTGTCCCCCCTCTCTCTCACTCACTCTCCCGCTCTCTCTCCTTTAGTGTCTCTCACTCTATCTCTCTTTCTCCCTCTCACTTCTCTCTCTCACTTCTCTCTCTCTCTCTCAGTCTCCCTCTCTCTCTCTCTCTCAGTCTCCCTCTCTCCTCTAGCTCTCTCTTTCTCTCTCACTCTCTCTATCCGTCTCACTCTCGCTCACTCTCACTCTCATATCTCTCTCACTCTCACTCTCATCTCTCTCTCTCCCTCTTTCTCTCCCCCTCTCTCGCTTTTTCTCTCTCTCTCCCACTCACACACACACTTTCTCTCTCTCTCGTTCTCGCTCTCTTTCTCCCTCCCTCCCTCTTTGTCACTCTCTCTCCCACTCCCTCTTCCTATCTCTCTCTCTTCCCCCCTCTCTCTCACTCTCTCTCTTTCTCTCTCTCTGACTTTTTCTCCCCCTCTCTATCTCTATCTCTCTCTCACTCCCCCTTTCTTTTTCTCTCTCTGCCTCTCTTTCTCTCCATCTCTCTCTTTCTCTATCTCTCTTTCTCTCTCCCTCTCACTCTATCTCTCCCTCCCTCTCCCCCCTCTCTCTATTTCTCTCTCACTCACTCTCACTCTCACTATCTCTTTCTCTCATTCTCACTCGCTCTCTCTCCCAATCCCCCCTTTCTCTCTCTCATTTTCTCTCTCAAGCTCTCTCTTCTTCTCTACCAATAAAATCAAATACATTATTTTTCTTTTACTATGCTAAAAAGAAAAATTAATTTTTTCTTACAACAAACAAATATTTTTTGAGAAAATTATATATGTAACACTATAGTTTATACTAAATTTCGATATGACCAATTTCTACCTATAATATATATAAGTGTATAGTTGGAGATATATTTTTTGACTATACTACCCTGATTATTTTATAAATTTCTTACGTTAACCTTACAATGCATTTATTATCATAATTACTTTGTATTTATTATCTCAATTATTCATATAATTTTTTAATTATTTTATTTTGATTATCATTATCAAAGACGATTTCTCTCCTTTCTTTTTAACCTAAAATCTTAAAAGACTAATTTTATAGCAAAAAATAAACCTCAAATCAGCCCATTATATCTTTGTTAATATTTTTTTATTGTTAATCTTATGTGTTTACTAATCTAACGAGCATTTAAAATAAAAATAAAAAATAAATTTTGATTGAGCGGGAGGAATCTAAAATATGCTCTATATAAATAACTACTCATCGCATCTTACTATATATAAAAGTAAGCAAAAATTATTTTTGGGCAACTTTATCCTCACATAATATATAATATATAAAAATGATACACAACGAATGACAAAAAAATTTCAAAAAATTTGATAAAAAAGAAAAAATATCATACAATTAAAATCGAGTAAAATGCCTTTATATACATATTAGACAAATTTTATATACACATTCTATAACTTTTTAATTGATTTCATCATCTTAAACACTTTTTGTTTCAAACATTGAGATAATAATATCTACTTTGATTTTATAACTTTTTATACATATTATCTCTTTATATTAATAGTTTACCTTAAATAAAATAAGCTATAAATTGTCATAGAGTCGTCGCAACTTTACCATTATGTTTCTTTACTTGAGTTAAAAAAACGTGATTCCATAGTTTTATAATCTGTTTATTTGACTTCTTTACCACCACATATATTTTTAGCACCAAATTAATTAACTTCCAATATCTTAATCTAATGTATTTTACAATATTAATATTTGCAAAAGAGTGACTACCTTATCTAATTTTTTTAACTTAAAAAAACGCATATACCAATAAAAGTTTGTGAAGCAAAATATAGTAAACAGTTAGTTTTCTCCAATATCACATAAATATTTTTCCTATTTGGCAAAGAAAAACTCAACATAACATAATTTCTTCTTAGTTCACTATAAAATTCAAAGGATTTGTAAGATATGAACGTTTATTTTTAGTCATTTAAACTTTATATTAGCACATTGTTCAAACTTTGTGAAGCAAAATAGTAAACAGTTAGTTTTCTCCAATATCACATAAATAATTTTCCTATTTGGCAAAGAAAAACTCAACATAACATAATTTCTTCTTAGTTCACTATAAAATTCAAAGGATTTGTAAGATATGAACGTTTATTTTTAGTCATTTAAACTTTATATTAGCACGTAAGAAGAGTTTGTGTATTCTTAAAATTTTTAAACATAATATTTATATCGTTTATTTTAATAACATGCATATCTTAATCTGACCGGACGAGCCCTAAGACGACTCTTTAAGAACGGGATCCGACGAGATGAAAATCCCGACTGAATAGATTTAGCGAAAAATCTCAAATTCACGATCAGAACAGGAACGAGGTCGAACGAGATTTTGGGATCAGGATTTTTTTGATGACCCTCAGGTGGGGCTTTAGTATTCAATAAAATAAAATATTAAAATTAAGTAGGGAGGAAAGAAAATAAGTAATGATATTTTTATGAGAATTTGAGAAAATAAAATATATTTTTTAAATTGTTTAAATGCGCTGGTAAGATAGGTAAGTGAATTGATTTTTTTTGGGTGAAATAGAGTTTTATAGGAAAGTTTGAGTAAAATAATGTGAATTTATTATTTAACCAGGTTAAATAACATTATGATGTTAAATAAAAATAATTGAAACAAACATGAAAAAAATGTTAGAAAATAAGTTTAACTAGTACGTTTACTGTGGTGAGAACCCCAACCACCAAACGCCTCATAGTTATATGTAAAGAGTAAACCCATGCAATTACAATTGTGAGCAGATTGAACAATTATTTTTTAAGTAAAGTTATTGGCGATATAATTATTAAGTGCACTAGGATGTTCTTGTTAGACTGACACATCCACAACATCTAGGGATGGCAAAAATACTCGCGGGTATTTGAGTTAACGGGTGAGTTTAAAATATTATAAATGAGTATGTATATTTTTTGGGTGGGTACTTTTTTACCCATTATAAATAAGTAGGGCATCTCAAAATTGACTATTTGTCCATTTGTTAGAGGTGTTACAAAAATGTCTGCGTTCGAGTAAATAGCTCTACGAACGAATGGATTGGATCGAATTGGAAAATGAAAAGATTTGTACAAGTTATACCTTTCGTCACCATTTTGTGGAAAATCGTCAAATATGAATATGTTAGATACATGTAACTCGATTGGTGAAATAATATCTCTCTCCAGGTAACACCTAATGGGTATTGAGTACCCATTTAACATCTTTCAATTACTCATGTTGCGTAAAATGCCCACGACTCGCCACTTGACGCGATCGATCTGACCCGACCGATCCCGACCATACTAGTTAATTCCATTTTGTGGTCATTTTAGTTTTTCTTGAAAAAATGAAACATTTTAGATATTTTAGTATTATGGTGTTGCGCTTCAGAAAACCCGACCTGACGTGTGTCCCCGACCCATCCCGTCATGTGACCCGTCCCATGATCTTGACAGACCCGACCCTGTGCCACACAATTTTTGTCCTCAACACGGGACGGGACGAGACATAAAAAATATTGTCCCATCCCGATCGAGGCGAGTCAATTTTGAAAAATTAACATTGTGTAATTTGTACATACTATATTAATCTATTGTTAATCATCAATATATAAGTACTCATTAGGTACCTATATTTTAATGGATATTATCCATACTCACCTATTTAATTTAACATGGGTATGAGTAGGTATAAGTAGTAAGAATTTAAGATGGATATAGGTAGGGTATAACCCATACCATACCCTACCAAACTTACTCATTGTTATTTCTAATAGCACTCCTATCCTCTAGCTCAACTTAAGATATTATTAAATAAAATAAATGAGTCAATAAATGAAAATAAAAACAACAAATCATCAGAGACTAAAATAAGATTGTCACAAACATTATAAATAATAAACGTTTAACAAAATTTTAGAGCATAAATATAACAAGGAAATTGGACAACTTAACAAATGAGCTAAAAGTGCAAATTTGGAAATTAGGAATTCATAGGATGAAGGAAAGAAGGAGACATGTTCAAACATGTCTGATCTCTCCCTTCTCTCATTTGGCCGATTTAGAAATCCAAAAACGTATAGACAAGTGTCTTTACAATTATATCACCTGGTTTTTTACTTTGTTACAGACGTCCTCACCTTAGTATTCCTCCCTTAGCACGTAGTCTAAGAGAAGTCAAGGAGCCAATGATGCATGTTCAATCCCCACTCTCGCTCACCGCGCGTGAAGAAGGTTATATTCCTTTCGCGCCATATTGCGCAAAGGATGGCAAACCAACGACAGCTGTGGTCGTTTCACTTATAAAACTCGACAACAGAACAATGTTTTTTTGACGTAATTGTGCATATAAGTTTAACCTCATTTTACAGTAAAAATATCGTTAATATTTTTGACTGTGTATTATTATTATGTTTGAAATAGACATAAATTCGTGATAAATATATGAAAAATATCTCAGAAGGTAAATTAAAATCATCAATAAATTATAATTACTATAAAATTTAAATATTAGTCTAAACGAACCATACAACTGAATTAGCATGATGATTATAATTATAGTTTCAATTACCTGGACCAAACGGAACAAAAATAAAAATAATAAGAATGGCAAACAATCGAAAATGAAGAGAGGAAGGAAGGGTAGAGTTGTCCAAGGAGGGTGGCGTGCTTTAACGGCATAAAAGCTCATCTGACTCGCCCAGTAGCACAGTCCCCTACACAACCTATACCCTCAAAATACACAGTAGTAACCACAAAGCACCAACGCCAACAGTTTCTCTCTCTAACTTTCCCTTGCTTTCTCTCTCTTAATTTTCTTTTTCCTTGTAAGTTTTCGGGGCTAATGGGAGAGGAGAGGGAAGAGACGGGGGACAACCGCGTCAGAAGGCATTGATCATATGTCATTCAATTGTGTAGAGAGAGAGAACGAGAAACAGACTCATTGAGATTTGCGCGTAAGGAGATCTTCAGCGGATCAGGATGAATTAAAAGCAAAGGCGGCTAGAATTTATGATGAGCTTTTATTTTTTTTCTACAGAGAGAATGGAAGCTCCATAGCTCTGTCCTGTTTATCTTTCTAACGTTAATTCTTTAGTTCTATCTCGAATTTTATCTGACGCCATTTTCTTTGCTTTCGCTCTAAACAGTTTCCGCTAATTGTCTCTTTATCCGACGCCATTCCCCCCTGTGAATGAATTTCTCACTGTACTTTGCCTCTCTAATGCTATTTGTTTTTTCCTAACACCTTGTTCTCCTTCGTAAATCTCTCTGTACCGCAATATTTGTTTGTTTTTATCTTTTTCTGGTTCTATAATATATTTTCTCTCTCTATGAGCGTCATCAATGTCATCATAAAGCCTCGAAATCAATGGATAGACTCGAAATTCAAGGTGCTGGTATGAGTAAGGGGTTTTCTCAGTCCAATGTTTATCATGGTCTACCTAGTAGCGTGCTTTAGACGGAGAAAGTCTCTGAAGCACGGCCATCTCTAGCGCGGTTTTCAGTTTAGCTGGGGGTTTGTGTATCTGTGAAGTATTGAGGGTTAGTCTCAAAAACCGGCCATTTCAGGCGAGAGCATTGCCGGTATGGTAACAGTCAGAGGTTCAAAAGGAAGCCTGCTTTTTCTGTTTGTCTGAGGCTTTTCGCTTTAGCTGTGGTTACTATAGAAGTGGTACCGTAGTGGGAGGAGATGAAGTTTATGAAGTTGGGTTCGAAGCCCGATACCTTTCAAGCTGATGGAAAAACTACTAGGTGCGTTGGTATATTTATTTTCTTCTTTGCCTTAGTGCCCAAACAAACTTGTATCATTCTTGCATTTCTCTGTTCATTTTTTCTCAAATTTGAATCTGATGTTTTCTTGTTCTTTGTTCTCTGTTTTGAATTTGTGTAGCTCATGTATTTTGGACATGCATATACAATATCTTGTAAGTGTTGGTGGAAGCTTGTACTTGTGCCATAGGTTTTGGATATATAAAGTTTTGTGTAATTGGTGAGATTAACTTTTTTGGAGTTAAAACCTTTAATGTATCAAAAAGGGAAGATCAACGTTATAATCTTAACGTTATACGTGAAGAAAATGGTAAATAACCTGAAATAACATTACATGAAGAAAAAGCAACACTAATTTTTATACCCGTATAAGTTTTCTTTTGGGGGGGGGTGTGAGGCATCAGGGGGTGGTGGTCCACCGCTGAACTGTCGTCCTGATGATGGATTTGTGGTCCAAATGTAGTAAAGTCATATACCGTTGTCGTCTTCCTTTAGCAGGAAGGTGAAGACTTCTGCGGTAAAGTGTAAAAGGTATCATTGGTTCGCATAAAATTTACTAAATTAAATTGTCTTCAAGCGATATTAGCGTGCAAAATTAAACTGCACCTAATGGACTGCAACACCTCTCAACCCTATTGCATTGAACTCTAAAAGGGATTATTCACTTTATCTTGAGGTGATGACAGGATAAGTTCTCTGTTTTTCACTATCATATGGCTATTGTCTGTTTTGGAATGTGTTCAGAATTCGGATTCTATTTGTTGATAAGTTATTACCGAGTAGTAATCTATCCATGCAGGTATGTTACATCTGATCTGGCAACAGACGTCATCATAAATGTTGGTGAAGTGAAATTTTACCTGCACAAGGTATTGTTTCCATTATCGTTATCTAATGAATATGTATTGTTGTATGAGGTAGAACGCTAAGGGGACAACCGATATTGTCATGAAGGCTCTCATGGTGTTTCATGATCCAAATGTCCCATGTTTTTTATTTCACCTTTAATTTCCCCTTGTACTGTAAGTTGGAATACTATACTTCAAAAATGTTATCATGACTTGGCAAGTCAATGCATGTCCATAATGAAGTATTACTCTCTTGCCCCTTCTAAGCAGATAATTTGTCTTATATTGTTTAAGTAAATGATGGCAACTGCAATTATCGAGTAGCTGAAATGCTAAGTAGTCCCTTATTAGAATTTGTTCTAAAATTATCATAGTTAAGCAGCATCTGGCTTACGTAGTTGACCGTATATTCCTTTACAGTTTCCTCTGTTGTCCAAGAGCAATCGCCTGCAGAAACTAGTGTCAAAAGCCAACGAGGAAAATGCTGATGAGATCAACATAGATGATTTTCCCGGTGGGTATAAAGCCTTTGAAATTTGTGCAAAATTCTGTTATGGAATGACCGTTACTCTTAATGCTTACAATGTCGTTGCTGCTCGCTGTGCGGCTGAATGCCTTGAGATGACTGAGGATGTTGAAAGGGGAAACCTAATATTTAAAATTGAGGTGTTTCTAAACTCAAGTATATTCCGAAGCTGGAAAGATTCCATTATTGTTCTTCAAACAACAAAATCTCTTCTTCCTTGGTCTGAGGATCTTAAGATTGTTGGAAGATGCATAGATTCAATTGCTTCGAAGACTTCAGCAGATCCTGCAAACATCACTTGGTCTTACACACACAACCGCAAACTATCAGAGCCAGATAAAATAATTGAAGATGAGATCAAGCTCCACGAGAAAATTGAATCCGTTCCAAGAGATTGGTGGGTTGAAGATATATGTGAATTGGAGATTGATCTCTATAGGCGAGTCATGATTGCTGTGAAATCAAAGGGAAGAATGGATGGTGGTGTAATTGGGGAGGCACTGAAAACTTATGCCATCAGATGGTTGCCAGATTCTGTTGATGCTTTAGTTTCTGATGCTCATGCAAAAAGGAATAGATCTCTGGTAGAAACACTTATATGCTTATTACCACCTGATAAGGGTAAAGGTGGTTGCTCCTGTAGTTTCTTGCTAAAACTCATGAAGGTTGCTATTTTAGTTGATGCAGATGAGTCATTGAAGGAGGATTTAGTGAGGAGGGTTAGCTTGAATTTGCATGAGGCTTCTGTTAGAGATTTACTAATCCCAGCACAGTCTCCTCAGGTTACTAGATATAATGTTGAATTGGTTCAAAACATTGTCAACAGATATTTGATGCATGAGAAATGCAATTGGGATTTGGGCGTTATTGAGAAGCATGACAAAGCAACTGACAAGTTTTTCTTGAGAAATGAGTCCTTGTTGAATGTTGGCAAATTGATTGATGAATATCTTGCTGAAATCGCTCTTGACCCTAATCTTGCGGTGTCTAGCTTCATTGACTTGTCACTGTCAATTCCTGTGTCAATGAGGCCTTTTCATGACAGACTATACAAAGCTGTTGATGTATACCTAAAGGTATGCTGCACTGCTGCTTCGTTGATATGCTCAATCATAATAGTTAAGCAGATAGCATTGTCATGAGTCTTTAACCTCATCAAGAATGCTTCCTATTTCTAAGCATGCAATTCTTCAAATATTTATTTATTGGCATTAATCAAAGTGTAATATGAATGATTTTCTGCAGGTTTATCTGGTTGTAATAATTGAGAGCAAAATTTTGGTGGATAATAGTCTGTTTACAATTGTAAATGGAAGAATAGGCCTGGAATCAAATCTAGGCCTGCGAGTATAATTGTCAAATCACAGTAAATTCTGCTAGGCTTCCTTTGGATGTGAACTTTGCGAAGTGCACTCATATCATTTATTCAATACTATAGCGGACCTTCTGTTTTTCCCCTAAATAGATTCTTGCAGTGTAATCTGGGCAACTTTTGTAAAATTCATTTGAACCTTTCTTTGAACGTAATATATATCTTTTGTGAAACTTCCAGGAGCACTTGAGTTTGACCAAATCAGAGAGGAAGAAGATTTGTGGACTGATAAACGTCAAGAAACTATCAACAGAGGCATCTATGCATGCTGCACAGAATGAAAGGCTCCCACTTCGAGTTGTAGTCCAAGTTCTCTATTTCGAGCAGGTTAGAGCCTCTGCAGGTGTTCAATCCCGTTATTCTACACGATCTACAACGAACAACGAGCAAGATTGTGAAAAGAGACCTTTGGAAAACAGCAAATCCCTGAAGCAACAAATGAATCGAATGAATATAAGCGAGGATGACTTCCGGAAGAATGGAAAGTTAGCTAAGAACAGCAAAAACAGCAGAAGTGGTGTGCAGTTACTGCCTTCTCGGTCAAGGAGAATTTTTGACAAGTTGTGGAATGTCGGAAAAGGGAATGGAGAAAACAGGAGCTCTGAGACTTCTGGGAGTTCTCAGAGTCCTACTTCAATTGTTCCTGGGGATATGAAGTCGTCTGGTTCTTCGTCAAGGCACCGGAGGCATTCCATCTCCTAAATGAAAAAGAAGGTGAAAGTAAAAGTTAAATGGATGAAATGTAAAAAGTGGTAGGGTTTTGTTGTAGCTGAAAAGATGGTTTATCTCTTTAATTTGAAAGCATTCAAAAATGTGTTCCAATGCAAAGAAGAAAATGCTACAAATATTCGAATGTTTTCCTTCTTTTAACCTCTTAGATCAAATTTGTAATATTATCTGTAATTGTATTCTGTTAGGTGTCTTTGAATGTTGTAATTTCGTGTTTTCTTGGTATTTCATTGCATGTTCAAAGCAGATTCGAGTCAAGAATTTGGTACTAGCCAATTTAGGGATCATCAACGAAGAGTGGACGTGGACCAAATTATTCTTAATTTTGGATCCTTTATTCTCAAATGGGAGTTGGTATAGTTGTCTAGTCTTGAAGCGTTTATTATAAAGATGTGATTTCTGAGTCATGGTATTTTCTTATCTAGTTCAGATCACGAGAACATCACATCCAATCTTTTAAAACTTCTAGGAAAACTGCATATATAAATAACGTCAGGCATGAAACCAACTACCCATCTCAGTCATAGTCAGGGCCAAACGTTTGCAGGCACAACAAGTCTACAATTTGCTACGATACTACACCATTACATTTTGGTTCAAGATTAGAACTAGAAATTTGGTCCAAAGGGCAGTCAAACGAGTGAGCCAATTAAGTTAGCTCTTTGGGCCAATGTCCTTGAGACCACAAATCTGCTCCTCTCCCATGGCTGACATGACTGACACTACAAGGTCCTTTCCTTCACCAAATCCATCTTTAATCTGTTATTAACAAAAATAAGCAGATGTCAAGACTTTATGATTATAAAAAAAACCATCAAAGCACAAAACAGAGTCATTGTAAGAGAGAAGGGTAGCAGAAACCACAAGCATTGAGGAAAAGAAAGTTGGAATTAATCATATTGATATGCGCTACCTGAGCGAGTAAAGTATCATCAGTAGGAAGCCTCAAATCATCCTTGGTATTCCCATTGTCAGTTAAAAGACTTACCTGCAGAACAATGGCTAGCTTTTTTACCTTATGAAACAAATCTAAATTCCATGAATCTCAGCTTTATGTTACTAAGCTTCTGAATCATGCATAGGCAGACAAGAATAAAAGCATCCAAGCTCAGCAAGTCATGGTAACATTATCCTTGTTGGGTGTATACTGCTCTGTATTCTGGTACTGAACAGCCATATTTGACTCTAAAATCTATCAAGCTTTTCTTACAGATATTTCATCTGTGATATTTTTATCTTTTCACCATTAAGGATCCATGTTTAAAGATGCAACTCGAGGACAAAATTTTCTTTTTTCATGCAAATATAAAAATAACATTGATGTGTGCAGATCTGATCACCCACATTGAAATTTATAGAAAGAAAGTACTCACAAATCCATCTTCAGATATGTCAATCAATTGATAATCAGTACGATTAACATGGGGAACCTACAGAGAAGAAAAACACAATTAAATAATGCAAAATGGTTGAATTGCCATTTAAACAAAAGAGTCTCACATCACAGTTGTGAGATGATGGAACAATATCTTCAAGTTTCTTGCCAGTGAAAATATCAATGGCCACAAAGTGACACTTGGCATGACCATGCTTGCCAGTTTTGGAAGTAGACACCTCAACGACCTGTTTTAACGACAAGAAGACAAGCATCAATATGATGGTTTCATACTTACGACGGGATCAATTAGGTGAAGTAAGCAATATTGCAATTTGGATGTGGAGTATTTAATCACTTAAAGAACACTGAAAACTCATCTACTGATTTAATCACAATATGACCCGAGAATATGGACATTGTCCGTAAGTATGAAACGAAGTTTCCATTGCTATCGCTCGGTGGAAAAAACTGTACTAATACAAAAAATATTCCAGTTAACTATGGATAACTACATAATCGAGTATAACATAGTAGTTTGTAATAGAACGAGGCCAAACGAGCAGGTAGAAGTAACAATATATAATTGAGATCGAAGGGTTATTGTGAAAAGCAGCATGCTTGTAATGGGATCAATGAAAAATAGCATCACATTGAAATTTAAGAATAACTCGCATTTTTTTAAGTGAATTAAAATAACCAAACTGTCATCGAGTGTCTCTGCATAGTCTTAGGACAAATAAGTACCAACCCCCACTTTCGATGTACTTCTCCTTGAGTTAGGGACAGTACGATAATTTCCTTTAAAAAAATATTTTTCCTTGTTTTTCAATTTGATGCTGTTGTCCAAAGAACCTGATAATTGAAACCTAAATAGGCTTACCAAGGCATAACGACGAAATCTTCACAAAAAATCAGCAAAAGTATGATAAACTGAATAATTAAACAAAAAGATCCGAAGAATCGTAATTGAAAACCTAGCAGACATCAAAAGAAGAATATAATAGTCAGAGAATCCAAAATTCCCAACAGAAGAAATAAAAAACAAAGCTCAACACACATAGGTATCACGTATGCAGAATCAATGCCACAACTAAGATCCAACAAAATTACGCATCTTCAAAAGAGGGGTTACCTTGCAGGGGCGGCCCTTGATGACGACGTGACCGTTCTTACGGATGGTACCAGCTTGCTGTGGATAGGTCTTGGAGGCTCCAGCATCGGCCTTGGATTCGAAATGGTGCTCCTCGTCTGACATGACCTCTCTCTCTCTCTCTCTCTGACTAAAACAAGTAATTTGATTTCGGTACAGAAGAAGAGAAAAACAGTGAAAGATAAGGACGACAACTATTTATAGAGGGAAATTCTTAATTCACCCATCACAGTGACCGCACTCCTCTTCTAATTTTAGGGTTTCCAATGCCAGCAATCAGCCAAAACAATTTCCAATTATTTTCTCTTTTTTTCTTTGACGTTTTTCCCTTTCTTGGGGTGGCACTTGATAAGTGATCAGTAATTATGAACCATTAGATAAGCATAGCATAGTCCCACTTTGGAGGTCTCAGATCTTATCTTGATTTTGAGATTTATTGACCTCGTTTTTTAGATAAATGGTACAATATAATACGTAATATTAGTATATATGTATATTTTATAAGATAAACTATAGTTCTATCCCCTACAGTTTAAGATAATTTTTATTTTAAATCTTATATTTTAAAATTTTATACAATAGTTCTTACAGTTATATTTTACATTCACGTTATACTTTCTGTAGTATCTCCACTTAAAAATAATAACAGTCTACTTACGTGACATTATGTGATAAATAATTTAAAATCACATCAATTTTTTAATTTTACCTAACTGCACGTGGGATAAAATCCCCAAAATACCCTTAATTCCTCTCTTTCTTTCTTCTTCCACCTCCCTCGTTCATGAAAATGTCTACTGTTTTTTTTGCAGAGTTGTTCTTCCTTTTCCTTTGCGAGCGGACCCAAATTCTTCTTCTTCTTTGCAGGTTCTTGTCTTGTTAAAGTTTTCATCCTTTACAATTTCTTTTGAAATTTTCACAGGATATTCTCACACAAGATTCCCAGTGATGTTACTGTCTATATTGGAGAAGCTTCATTTTCATTGCAAAAGGTAGAACTCTATATTTCTATCTCATATTTCATATCATATACAGTACAGATGATTGATTGACCACTTTCAGGTACTTTTGCTCCTCTTAGCTGCAACAATAAGGAATTACACATATTATTTACAGCTGTAGAAAAGATTTTCTTCTTGACATGAAACAATGAAATGATGATTGATTTTACAGTGCCGAGGAAAGGGAATAAACTTACCGCCCTTCGACTAGTGCTAACAGCCTTGGCCGCATCGCTGAAATAAATGCCAGCAGCTGACTCAGGAAGAAAATTCTCAAGATGAGTCGATCAGATTTTATTATTCATGATAAGAAAGTTGCAGCAAAAAAGGAACAAATTCTCTGGAAAGAGTCCTTTTATGGTAAATAAAGTCAAGTGTGTTCAAAATCAATATTAATTTTGAAGTGTAATTAAGAATTTAAAAAACCCATATGGAAAGAAGATACATTTAGATGAATCAGAATGTAGATATTAAAATGGGGTCAAAATAGAAGCTTTAATGTAACATGTGGTCAGGAAGGAACCAATCAACGCCCTTCTTCATGCCTCACTTTGCAATGACTGTTTGGCTCGTTCTGCAACTTCATCTTCTGAGGATGCCAATGAGCAGCGACATGGCTGCACAAATGACTTCCTGGTTCCAAGTCTCTTCCCTGTGGATTCCACGAAATTCGGTTACCCGACAAGAACAGAGAGAGAGAGAGGTAGTTAGGTACCAGAGATGGGAATTAGGGTGAGAGAGTTGTAAAGAAGAGATGGGTTTTGTTGGTGGGATTGAAGAAGGAAGAGCTCCATGGAGTTTGTTAGTGACAGTTATAAGGTAGAATTCTATATTACTTGTGAACGAAGAGGAAGAAGAATTCGGGTATGCTCGTGAGTGAAGAAGAAGAACTCTAAAAAAATGGAGAGGAGGAAGAAGAACTATAAAAAAAAAAAAAAAACAGTACATTTTTGTGAGGAAGAATAAAGAAACGTGGGAATTAAAGGTATTTTGAGTAATTCGTCTCACGGGTTAGCTGGATAAATTAAAAATATAATATGGCGTAAAATTACTTGACACGTAATGTCATGTAGGTAGATCGTGACGGACCGTTATTATTTTTAAACGGAGGTGGTACGGATCTAACGTAAATGCAAAATTTAATTATATGGTCTACTTTATAAATTTTTAAAGTGTAAGGTCTGAAAAAAAAACTACCTCAAATTGTAAAGAATAAAACTATAATTTATCATATTTTTATATTAATAATGTTTTTATCGGTATATATCAATTTACCAAAATTACAGCTTTACGTGGTAAGTAGAATAATCCTTGGGTAAAGATTCATGATCTTAAATTTCCCGTTTTTTGGTTAAAAATATGATCTTAATCGTTCACTGATTTGAATTTTACAGTTACATTTTTTATGGTGCATTGCTGTGATCCTCTAAATAAGATAACCTAGATTAAAATACAAGTTGGTACTAAATCTTAACAATCAAAACATTAGCATTGTAAATGGATGAATGTTAATCTTTTTAAAAGTCAAACGGATTGATGATCTTGTTGATGAAGGACACGGTGAATAATTGACGTATAATTATAAAGTAAATTAAGATAAGGTTGAAATTTTAATTAACTGGAAAGTTTCGGACGCAATTTCAATAACTTAAAATTTATTTAATTACTCAAAAGATAAAAGTGAACCAAAATTGTTAATTCGATAATAAGATTTTGCCTTCATAAATTGGGTTCCCGTAAATTCCACGACGCCTATGACAAAAAACTGTGGAAGTGTGTATTTAAAATAAAAGTTGGTCATCATTTTTATATAAGACTCCTTCAAACTAAGAAAATTACAATCATGGTATTAAAAAATTTATCTAGTATAATTAAGAAAAACAGTTACAAGATCTTAATTAATTAATTATTATATTGAGTCATATTATTATATTCATCATTTTAAAATCTTGTTGTTAACTGGATCACTCGTCTCAATAACTTATTATGAAAACAAAAAGGATACAATGCATATATTTTCTTAGAAATATTGTGTGTGGCATCAAACACACATATATATATTCTTCACATCACGGTATCGTTTCATCGTAATCCTATATAAATCACCCTTTAATCTACTATGAGTATTGGACATTTAATCTACTTCAATTTTAAGGTTAATAATGAACTATAGATTAATGAGGTCATGAAGTGACGGTGCGCAAGATCTATTGTGGGTCGGGTGATTAAATTCATAGTTAATGGTATCAAGAGTATGAATGTACATATTTAAATAAATGAAAAATGACAGAAAAACTCAATTTTTCAGTTCAAACTGCAAAAATGACAAGAAAACTTTTCATGTTAAAAGATGGCCGAAACTGACCAAAATAAATAATTTATTTACAAATATCACACAAATATAAACATATTATTTACCCTATTCTTGCCATTTTTTGAGTTAAAAAGTTGGTTTTTACATTCCCCTTTAATAAACTATGTCAATCCACCTCATACCTTACTTACCACACGATTTCATTTTCTAAAATTTAACACAATATTGCAAAATTTCTAAATTCATAGTCTAATGATATAAAACTTATGGTGAGAACCTTATCTCACAAGTTAATTTTTCAAATAAAAAAACCTTAATTGAACTAAAAAGATAACCACGAAATAAAAGACTTACATTTAAGAGTGATGCTAGCAACACTCTTTTTAAGAGTCATTTAAACACTCACTTCATAATAGTGTCATGTGTCATATTCTTTATTTACAAATTTGCCAAAAACTCTTATTTTTCTTTATTTTATTGTTGGCCCACATTTTTGTATAAGGAGTGAAAAGAACTTTCATGTAAAAAATTACATTTGTGTTAAATTATATTGTCGAATTTTTTAGATTTCAAATTTGAGTAAATTTTTTATTGCAAAAATTTGGAATAAAAAATACCATGAAGCACGTTTCCATGGTTAGTCACAGGATATTGTTTTAGTGGTTGTTTCCATTATTCATAAAAAATACATCAAAGTTTGCGTTGTTTTTTTTTACATTTTTGTAAAGCTTGTTTCCATTATTTTTTTATTGATGAATAAATTGTTGATGAATAAATTGTTGATGAATAAAATTGCCATCGAAATCAATATTTTCATTGTTTTCATTTTTTTCAATTGATGAATAATTTTTTTACGAGACATCAATGTTTTCATCGTTTTCTCTTATATATTTTAAAATTAATTTTCGTGGTTAGTCATGGGATATTATTTTAGTGGTTACAATAATTGTGTTCACTTTAATATTAAGTTTTTGAAAGTTAATAATTTAAAATATTTTATTTGACAACTATTATTTAGAATACTTAAGATAGAATATTTGAGAAATCAAATATTCTGTGAATTTAGGATTGTAATTAACTTAAGGTTGAAAATGTTGAGATTTTGAAGAATTATAATTTATAACCAATTTATAAAGTACCCAAAATAACAAGCAGTATACAAGATTTTATGATGGGAAAAAGTGATGGAAAATAAGTTGGAGAGTTATAGGATTGATGGTAAATTTGTAAAGAAAACTAAAAATCAGATCTTGATCTTGATGGTAAACTCATTTTGATAATTTAAAAAAAATAAAAATGTGACACAACATTTTTACAGAATAAGAATATTTAAATGGAAACAAATGTTGCTAACATTCCCTTACATTTAATTCAAAGAAAATGGATAAGGTAACGGTGGGCAACTTGGCGACCACATGAATCATTCACAAAATCAAAGACATAGACAGCCACCGTAACTTCCAAGAAACAGAGTTGATGGTGGGCGTACGGCACCTAATCCATTAGAAAAAATTGTTTTGCTTCTAAAAAGTCTTTGTTTCCTTAATTAAGTCTAGTCAATGTTCTTTGAAGTCGATTCCATTTTTCCTTCCATTTTGTTTTTGTTTTTTCTTTCTCATACAAATCTAGCTTCAATCCATGCACGAAATCTCCCACTTGACGTGGCCGACGCATGCCTTCTCATGTCACCTTAATCTCACTTTTAAATTTTATTAATTCTAATTTAATATTTTTAAGTCATAATATATTATTTAAAGAGAGATATGATAATGATTCAAACTCATTCTTTTAAAAAATAAATTCATTTTAATTAAACATGATTTTTTTCATTTTTAATCATATTACTTTTGCTATATACTTAATTACATAAATATATAATGTATAATAACATTAGCGTTGCTGAGAGGAATGTCCGGCAAAAGATTATTATAAATAGTAAAATTATTGTGGATTGGCTTAAAAATGTGGGTTGTGTGCTAATTGGAAGCTAAGCATCTTGTCGATGATCTTTAGAGCAAAAGTCTTATGTTTTGATAATTTTGAAGTAAGATGGATCAGTAGAAATCTCAACAGGGCAGAGCCACGTGTAAGAGGGTAGGTCTAAGTGACTATAAGGGAAAGTTCCTCACACTGGAAAGAATAAATTGAACAATAAAAAGTGTGAGAGAGTGAATTCTTGAGAATATGAGTAATTGCTTGATTTGTAGTATTTTTATGAATTTACAATTGACATTTATTTATAGATTTTCCATCAGTTACCAAGTTCTATTACATCTCGTAAAATACAGAGAATAAATGGAATATTCCTCTAGGATAAAGCTTATCATATTATATTTAATTTATCTACACTAACAATTAATTGAGTCTAACTTATTTTTATCAACAATTGATTGAGCTTGAGCCGTCTGATAGGATACAATGAGATCGACGGGTTCATACTGGCTTTTCCCACTTTGCCAAGGTGGCAATCCGTACATCCCATCCTGATTGATCTCGTCCACTTACGTGGCACTCCTGATTGGTCCTGTCTGCTTATGTGGCACTCCCGATTGCTCCTGCCTGCTTATGTAGTTCTATAAACGTTTTTTACCCATTCATTTGAACTATTACATTTAATATTACATAGAAAAATTAATATGCAATATTTAATTGTTTTTTATTCATTATTCCCTGTCATTTGTATCAGTTCACGTCTTCTGATGCAATTATTGAGGCAACTGTTTCTAGCATCTAGTTGATCCATATTCCCGTTCTCACATACGTAGATTAAATATTTTTCCTAAAATATCTTCCCGTTACCATGTGTCATTTCATCACTCGTCAACAATTGTGTCTATCTTCGTTCCCTATACCGTCAATCCATCCCCCTATGCTGTCAGTCACATGGTCACACTATCTACATAATTTATATGCAGATGTCCTCGATCGCTCCGTTCCCAAATGAGCCATTTCCTATTTCTTTTGAAGTCTGATGCTTATATAAGGCATCCTCCTCATCACTGTTCATCTTCACTTCCTTGCGTTTTATTATGTAAGTCTCTTCTTCATCTTTTTTTTTTTTCATTCATGTTCGTGTGATTATGACTAAGTTTAAAGTTCAAGTCCCTCTAGTCAGGACCTCAGATGAATTTGGGCAATTCAAGACCCGTTATTGAGAGACTTTTCCCCTGGATGTTATTTGTGTGTCGGAAAAGAGTGAGTCCGTAAGGGTTTCTTGTATACCACACTACCAAATAACCCTTAGTCCCATGTACATAGCCATAAACAAGGTTGTCATGATCGCTATCATACCTAGGATCAGCGGAAGGGTATATGATCGATGATCGGAGGTTCAGATTGAGGATCGTAAGATCCCATCAATTCTTAATAAATCATTAACAAAAATAGATATATGCTAATAATACTTCAATATATTGAAGAAAGTGATTATATAACACCAAGTCATCTACCTATTAAATGAAACTAATATCAAGTCATCTAAAATAACATAATATTAAGTAGAGTTCTCATTGAAACATATATGTGATCTCCTAGATAAGAGGTTTCAAACTATAAAAGATACATAAATAAATATGTAAAGATAATTATTGACTAAATATGTTAAGATTATCATTATAATACATTGGGTTTGAGAGTGTTTGATTTATAAGTTAAAATTTAATAATTTTGCAACAATATTAAAATTAACGTCAAAATATTATAAAATAGTGGTGGTGAAATTCGTTCTAATTTTGATAGTGTAAGTCATAAAATAAATAATTTGTCATAGAAATAGTCAAATGTTTAATTAAATATAAAAGATGTTCATTTTTGTTACATACATAGACATAGTTGGTTAAATGGTTAAATGGTCATTATTATAAATGATAAATAAATAAATATGTAAAGATAATTATTGATAAAATATGTTAAGATAATTATTATAAATTTATAATACATTAGGTTTGAGAGTGTTTGTTTGCAAGTTAAAATTTAATAAGTTTGTAACAATAGGAAAAGTAATGTCTAAATATAATAAAATAGTGGTGGGGAAATTGATTCTAATTTTGATAACTTTAAGAGGTGTGTCTAAATTTGATATCTTTAATAGGTGTAAATCATAAAGAAAATTAAAATATCATTAAAATAGTCAATTGTTTAAATCAATATTAAATATGTTCATTTTTTTATAGATAGTTTGTTGAGTGGTTAAATGATCATGTGTAAACTTTTAGAACAAGGGTTCAAATCTCACCATCAACACTTTTTTCTAATAACAAGTGTAGATACCATTTTTTTCCGGTCCAATATTTTAAAAATACAAATTTTATTTTTTGCCCATATACTAGTCTAAGACTATGTGTATGATTTAAAAAATAGTCAATTGTCTAAAAATAAGAAAATTTATCCAAGGACTAAAAAATAAAATAATGAACAAAAAGACTAAAATTAAAAAAATGAAGCCCTAAGTTTGCCTATAAATAGATGAGAGGTTTTCACTTGAAAGGAGAGATTTGAAGAGTGAGGAGGAGAAGGGATTTTAGAGAGAGAAATAGAGGTTTTGAGAAAATAGTGAAAAAGAGAAAGAATGAGAGTTTTCATTTCTATTCATCTTTCATCTTCTCATTTTCTTTTTATTAAGCTAGTTCAAATTTCTTACATTTTAGCTTACAATATATCTTGTTCATTCTAATTAATCATCTCTCTTCTGCATACTCATGTATTTGATATTTCTTTGTTTCATTTTTCATATATAAGTTTGTTTGCTCATTCTTTGTCATTTCTCCTACTCGTAATCTTAAGATTTATTTTCATATATGGTTTATTTCTATACAAGTTTGATAATGAGATTTTTTTGTCATCAACTCAATCAATGAGAATGAGGATAAAATTTTGAGGGGTGTAAAATTAATTCAATGTGAATCAACCATTTAATGGGTTGAAAATATACATTTGATGAAAAGATATCCAATGGTAATTTCTCACACATGAAAATGCATAAAATAGAGAGTAAAACCTCTATACAAGATTATACAAATATTTAAGCTTTGATTTTTTTATGTTCTTACAAGTCTTCTCTTTTGTGACACTTATTTGAACTAGTTACCATCTATGATCATTCCTATCAATGAAGAAAGAAATAAAAAATGGTAATTAGTGAACTAAGTGGTCTAAAATAAAAAATGATATATTTATATCCCAAACAAAATTATTTTATTTTGAAAGTTTTATGGATTTTCTTTAGTGACACTTGTTTAAACTAGTTACTATCCATGATCATTCCTAGCAATCAAGGAAGAAAATAAAAATGATAATTAGTGAACTAAGTAGTCCAAAATAAAAAATGGTATATTTATATCCCAAACAAAATTATTTATTTATTTTTTGTATTTATATCCCAAACAAAATTATTTATTTATTTTGTGTGACACTTGTTTAAATTTTTTACCGTTCATGATCATTCTTTTGCTATTTGATTAGCATTGGGTGAAGAAATGAAAAATGGTAATCAATAGACCATGTAGTAAAAAAAAAGCACGCTCATGCTAATTATGTATGAAATGAAGCATTTTGTTTCATAGATTAATTTATTTTACACATAAAAAATTTATTATTAATTTATTTATTAAATAATTATATATACATATATATGTGAAACAAAAAATGAAAATTAAAAAAAGAAAAGAAAGAAAGACATAGGGTGACATCACCCTCTGTAAAAAATATTTTTTTTCACAAAGAAGTATGAAACGAGAAGAGTGCGAAATGAGAAGAATCTCATGAATTGCACAAAGGAGTATGAAACGTGGCTTGAGAGCAGAGGCAAAGTAACTATTGCCTTGCCAGTTGAGGATTTATAATCACACAAGTTACCAGAAACTTATCAAGAGATTGTTAAAAATGAGGAGCGAGATGAGTTATATGAGGAGCGTCAAAAGAATTTAGCTCTCTTGGAAGAAAACAGACGCCTAATAGTCGAGATGAATTTCTCTGGCCAACACAGGATCGAAGTGGAAAAACAACTCAGAAATTTGAGAAACAAAGTTGAGGATCAAGAATATCTGAAGTGGGAAAACTTAGAGTTAGAAACTGACACTCGCAAACTGAACAACAAAATTAGAAGGATGGCAGAGGGCAATGAGAATTTGCGAGTGGTAATCTATGAACAAGAGGACCGAATCATGAAGCTAGAAAGGAAAAATAAGCTTGTACAAGAGGTTTTAGAAAATGTTAAAGGGGCTGTCGATAAGAAGAATGTGTACATCGTTGAGTTAGAAAAATAATATGACTCATTACGACGAATCGCTGATAATTTACAAGTTGATTTAGAGAATAAAAAATTTAGAAAGACTGAGTCACTAAATGATAGTGAAGAACTATTGAAAATCATTGCAAGCCTTGAGCACCATGTTAGAGCGTATCAGAATGTGGTAGAAAAATTGGCAAGAACTATTGATGCTAATGTAGATGCACTGAGATATGATTACCAATTACTGCAATAAGAGCACAACTTGATTCGCCAACGATCATGGCAAGCTATATAATGGCTTAAAGACTTCCATTTTCTTATTTTCTTTCAGAATTTTTCTATAGAGTAGGTCTTGCCCCTTCACAGTTTACCCGGAGCTCTGGCTTAGGAATAATGAGCTTCTTTACTGCTACATAGTCAAACACCGAGATGAGAGCTATTACCTTGCCCCCCGTCTGTCTGAGAAAAGAGGATCTGATCACCAAGATCCCGAAAGGAGACAAGGGCTGGGAACGTGATACTATCTTGACTGGCAGGAACTGGGGCGATGATGGCCGCTGGACAGTTCCTAAGAAATGTGTAATTTTCAGTTAGTTGCCGGAGCTCCGGTTCTCGTCTCCATTTTTATATTTTTCATTCTTTTCCTCTTTCTTCATTTTTTAAGTAATTATTCTTTTGTTTGGCTAATGGGTTTCTGTTCCCTTTCTTTTGTAGCTAAGAAAAATCCAAAGCCTTACTTTTCCAGAGAGTTCGTGGAAAATATCACCGCTCCTTTCCATCTTCGAGCACAAGATTAGGATTGGAAAGTGCTTCTTGATTTACGAAGAGAAGCCAATCCCGCTCCCGTTCCCACTCCTGCTTCGGTTCTCGTTGCTACCACATCCGCTCAAGCGTCTTCGTCTTACATCATTGGAAACATTCCAACTCCTTCTTTCCATTCCATTTCTAGCCATTCCAACTCTTTGGGTTCATCCAGTTCGTTGGACGAACGAGAGCTATTTGACCGAGCCGAAGCCGACATAAGGATGTCGAACAAACTCCGCAGCAAGTTTGTTAGTCCCATTGAGAAGATGACCATGACTGAGACTTTGAGCTCATCCCACTTAGAGCTCTCGCATGGTTTTCCCGCTCCTAGCGCTTCTGTCACGTAGATCGAGGCTCCTCCTTCGAACTTTGATCCTCCTTTACCATCAGCTTCTATTATGCCCACTGTGACCGTTCCTGCCTCGGGAGATGCCTCTGGATCACAAAGCACTGCTGGTGAACCCGTGCTAGCTTTGTGGAAGTGGAAACATTTTGTCAATTCCCCCGTTCCAACATCAATTAGTTTTTTGGATGATGTCGTGGCTTCTCATATTGTCCTTCACAACATTCAGTTTGATATCGATGTAAACACCATAAGAGGCTTGATATCGGCGAGATTGTCAACTGCCTGAGCCACGACTTGATGAGGGTAAAAATTTTCACTTCATTCTATTCTTTTATGAAGTTATACTTTTTTGTACTTAGTTAATTTTTCATCTTTTCAGGCTATTATCCATCACAACGCCCTTCAAGAGCATCATCATCTTCGCGGATAGGCTTTGATGACTCCAGAGAGAGCTTATAGAGGCAAACTTAGCCGCAGCTTGTCTTCAAGCTAAAAAGGAGAAACGCCTAGTGAATGAGGCGGAACTCTAAAAAGCTTTAGAGAGGATGGGTCTTGATGTAGAGATTGTAGTGACTGAAGAGCGGAAGGTGGTTGAAGATTTAGAAGCTTCAAGATAGGCTTTGGCCGAAGCTAAGAAGGCAAAAGTCGAAGCCGAGAAAGCCAGAGATAAAGTTGTTGAGCAGGAGTAGGTTTCTTAAATGGAGTACCATGCTCTTTTTTAGGAAGGCGATATACTTGTCTATAGCACTAGCTATGGAGATTCCCAAACAAACTATCCTCATAAGCAGACTCTCGTTCTATAAGTTGGGGATTCCATTAATGCTTGAACAGAAGATACCGCTGTCAAAGCCCCAAAGTCATCTGCCACTCCCGTTGATGTTGCTGAAAAGGATACCTCGGAGAAGGATCCAGTGTTGTTACGACTCAGGCTGTTTTCTTTGCTTCTGTAGTTGTAATTTTTTCTTTCTCATTTTCCTTTCTTTGTAATTTGGGTCTATTATCAATGAAAAAGAAATTGTTTTAGCAACTTTTGATTTTCAAATACTTCAGTATTTCTCTTTCAAGTGTTAGATCATATTTTCTTCATTCTCAAAGATTGTGCTGCCTTGAAGCCTCATTTCTTTGCAACTTTCTATTTTTTCCCCTTTATCTCTTCCCTTTTTAAATTTCTCCCTTTCTTTCCCTTTTTGGTTTCCATTAGAGGGTGATGCTGCAAACATCATTCCTCACGGACGTAAACTTTTTGGCAACTTAGGGGGCCGTTTCCTTTAGGATACGACGCTCAAAGAGGACAATCTTCATGGACTAAAACTCATTTTGATCTCAGGGGCCCGTCATTTCTTTTGATTTTTAAGAAAAAAATAATGAACACCAGATTTTTACGTGGAAAACCTTTAACCAGAAAAAATCCACAAATATAAATGTTTTCACTATAAAATGAATAATTACACATAATATTTATGCAAATGTAAAATATTCCAAGGCTTGGATAAGTCACTTCCCCCGTTGGTCACTAAATAGTAAAATCTGTTTCCACTAACTGCTTTGACTAAAAAAGGTCATTCCCAATCTAACCCCAATTTGCCTTCATTTGATTGAAAAATTCTCTTCAACACAAGATCTCCCGTTTGAATTTGTTTTCATTTGACTCTCTTTTAGAAGTACTTTCTTCTTTTCTGGTTGTAATTGGTCATTCTCAATAGAGATGCCTCTATCATTTCCTCTAAAAAGTTCAAACTTCCATTTATCTGTTCCGCATTTGTGACTACATTTATTCCTGATTTCAATGTGGGACACCCAATTACAACTGGTATATATAAAATCTTATGCCCCAAATGTTATGGTGAAAGGTGTTTCTCCAGTTGGTTCTCGTGGTGTTGTCCGGTACGCCCAAGGAACTGATGATAATTCCTCAACCCACTTCCCTTTGGCAACTTCCAACTGTTAGATTTTTCAGTATTGTTCTATTTGATCTTTCTGCTTGCCTGTTGCCTTGAGGGTAGTAAGGAGTTGACATTCTATTCTTTATCTGAAGGTCGTCATAAAATCTTTTCACTTGACTTCCAGTGAACTAAAGCTCGTTATCAGAAATAAGCACTTTGGGGATCTCGTACTTGCAAATAATATTTTTCCATAAGAATTGCCTTACCTCCTCTTCCTGTACTCTTGATAATGCATCCGCTTCTATCCACTTTGTAAAGTAGTCAGCTGCAACCAGTAAAAACCTCTTATGAGAAGGAGATATCGGTAGTGACCCAACTACATCGATTCTCCATTGCATGAACGACCAAAGGCTTACCAATGTTTGTAATTCTTTGGAGCCATCTTCAGAACGAGAGAATAGTGTTGGAATTTATCACACATTTTTACAATTTACTTTGCTTCCTCTTGCATCTTTGGCTAGTAGTAACCTTCATTCAATAACTTGTTAGCCAAAGATCTCCCGCCTGAATGGTTCCCTCAGATTCCTTCGTGTATGTTGGCCATTACGTACTTGGCCTTCATTGGGGAAAGATATTTGAGATATGAGCCTGAGAATGACTTTATATATAGCTCCCCATCGATCATGGTATACCTTACGCTCTGTTACTAGAGCTTTCCGGCTTCCATTTATTAGCTGGGAGCTCATGGTAGAGGAGGTATTGTACAATGCTCTTTCGCTAGTCATATTCGCCATTCCCTACTGTGACTTCCGCTTATATGGGTGTCTTTGTACTTGGCTATCTCAAATATTTTATGGTAACCGTTCTTTTGAACGGGAATTGGGCCGATGACCCCAAATTTTCCAGAACATCTGCTCTTGAGTTTTGTACCCTGGGAACATGCGTAATCTCACAGCTTTTGAACACTTGTAACATTTTCTTGGCACACTACATATACTCCGCCATTCTACTATTCTTTGCATTGTATTTTCCTGCGATTTGGTTAGCAACTAACATTGAATCATAGAATAGTGTAATACTTGTTACCTTGAATTCATTCATGAGGCGTAGTCTAGCTAACAATGCCTCGTACTTTGCTTCATTGTTTGATGCTTGAAAACCGAATGACAAAGCTTGTTCAAAACTTTCTCCATATGGTGTCTCAACCATAACGCCCGATGCGGCTCCACGATGATTTGATGCTCCGTCTACAAATAAAGTTCAAGCGTCCTTTCCTTTTTCACCACTACAGGATCATGCTCCTTGTCTTTGTATGTGAATTTTACAATGAAGTCTGCCAAAACTTGCGCCTTTAGGCAGTGCGTGAGACATACCTGATGTCATATGCCTCTAACTCTTTTGCCCACTTTGTAAGTCTTCCAATTATCTTGGGGAAGTGTAGAAGACTCCTTATTGGGAATTTCATTACCACATTTATGGTGCGTCCCCGAAAATAATGTCTGAGCTTCTTTGCAGGAACAATCAAAGCAAGTACCATCTTTTCCATTTTCCCGTATCTAGCTTCTACAGCTACAAATTTTTTGCTTACAAAATAGACAAGTCTTTGATTTTTCGTAGTGCCTCTTCGCACTCTTCATCCCACTAAAGTCTATAATTCTTTCTTAATTTGGTGAAGAATGGTCTGCACTTATCCGTTGATCTAGATAAAAATCTATTAAGCGCTGCTAACTTTCCCGTCAAGCTTTAGATCTCCAGTTTTAAGTGCGGTGATTTTACTTCCATGATTTCCTTTATTTGATATCGGTTTACCTCTATCCCCTTGCTTTTCACCAGATGTCCCAGAAATTTCCCTGCTACCAGTCCAAAAGTACACTTTTTTGGATTTAATTTCATGTTGCTTTCTCACAGGATAGTGAAAGCCTCCTTCAGGTTGTGAGTGTGGTATACTCTCTTTTCTACCTTTACGAGTATGTCATCAATATAGACTTCCATCATTTTTCCAATCTGCCTTTTAAAAACTTTATTGACTAACCTTTGATAGGTCTCTCCTACATTTTTCAAGCCAAATGACATTATGGTATCGCAAAATAGTCCAAAGTCAGTAATAAAATACGTCTTTTCTTGATTAAATCAGAACATTTTCACATGTTTATAACTAGAATAAGAATCCAAGAAGCTTAGGAGATCATGCCCGTACGTGGCATCCATCGTTTGATCAATCATTGGTAACGGGTAATCATTCTTTTGGCAAGCTTTATTTAAGTTCGTAAAATGCACATATATTCTCCACTTTCCGCTCTTTTTTTTACCATCACAACATTTTCTAGCCACTCTGAGTAGCTGACTTCTCAGATGAACCTGGTTTCGAGCAACTTCTCCATGTGTTCCTCCATAACTGATTTTCTTTCGGGAGTGAAAGATCATTTATTCTATTTCACGTGCTTAATGAAACGATCAACATTCAATTTATGCGATTCATCAATACCTGCCATTTATGCGGCTGTAGTGGCACAAATATTCATATTCTTCCTGAGAAACTTCGTAAGCTCTGCCCTTTTTCATTTCAATCAGTCCCACTCCCATTGTTGTTATCTTTCCATTTCTCAGATCTACAGGTTCAATTTCACTCTCGACTTCGTACCTTGGATTGCTCTCGCCTGGTTCATCCTCATTTAGTTGATATTGTTTAGCTTTTTCTTCCCCGTTCTTAAGAGCATGGAAGTCCTTCTTTCTTATAAAATCAAGTGTCGAGACTATGCAACATCAAGCCGATGCTTGATCCCCTATAATTGTTCGTACCCCATCTTGTGACAGATATTTTAAGGTTTGGTAGTATGTTGATGAGACAGTTCTCATCTTGTGAATCCATGTTCTCCCTAGAATTACGTTATAGGGCGATCGTGTTTCAATGACCATGAAATCAGTGATGTGGTTGAACGGATCCGCCCACACCGGAGTAATAAAATCCCTTCTGAATACATTATGGTTCTGTTGAACGGAATGAGTGGTTGTCACACACCAGGCACCTTCAGGGCATCTATAGCCATCATCTCAAGTATTGAGTGGTGGAGTATATTAACCGCACCTCCGTCATCAATCAAAACTCTCCACAACAAACAATTTTCAATTTGAATGGTGATCACCAATGGGTCATTATGTCCATCATGCCTACCGCTTTCCTCTTAAAAAATAATCAGTATACTTCCAGATATTTCCCGTGGGTCATCATTCACTTCGAGAGATTGACTTTTTGTAATATATCTTCCTTTCTTTCCTCGTTGTACCATCCGACTGTGTTAAAGCAATAATTGTATCCACTATCCTTAGTGGTTCCTTTTCCCTAGGGCACTCTTCATTTTCATCCCTCCTCCTTTGGTCTCATCCCAGGGACAAACTTCCTTCAAACGTCCTTCCTGAATAAGATTCTCAATGTAGTCCTTCAGTTTGTAGCAATTCATGGTTTCATGGCCTGCACTTTGATGATAACGACAATAGTTGTCCTTATCTCTCTGACTTGGCTCCTTCATAATCAGATGAGGTCGTCTTAGCCATGGTTTATCCTTGATAACCTTGAGAATTTGGTTCACTGAGATTGTCAGTGATATGTAGACCTTGTCCCTGGGGTGGAATCCTCCGGCTAGTCTTGGCTTTTTTTGAAGCCGCCCCACTTCTATTCCGTCGTATTTTCAGAACGTTCAGCTCCACTCATTCCCGTTCTCATGCTACTATCATCCTTACGATGCCCTGAATTCCGTTAATCAGATTATGAATACTTTTCCTCTTTTCCTCCAGGGCTGTATACGATGGAAGATTTCTGCCATCGTGAGGGGTTTATTCTTAGATAGATCCTTGAACAGTTGGGAGCTGGGATCTAAATCACGTCTGAATGCCAGTCTGGCCACACGATCATCTCAATTTTCTACTTTCACCTTTTTCATCCTTGAAGCGATGGGTATAATCTTGTAGTGATTCTCCTTTTATAATTGTGATCATTAAGAGGTATTCTGAATCTTCCATTATCATCCGGTAGGTGAAATAATGCTTCAGGAAAATAGAAAAAATTCTAGCAAAACTATCAATTGAGCAAGGGGTAGAGAATGATAACACTTTAATGCGTTCCCGTCCAGACTAGTTGGGAACATCCAATACATCAGTTCACATTGATGAAGCGCCATTACTTGCTTGAAATGTCAGAGATGGTCTGCATGATCTCACTTTCCTTCATAACACTTGAACTTAGAGAACACAAACTTATCTCACTTTCCTTCATAACACTTGAACTTAGGGAACACAAACTTTTTTGGCACATGAGTGGCCAAAACTTTTAGACATAAGAGGGAGTGGGTTAAAGTCTCCAGGTCCGCAACTTTGTTCGCTCCCAACTTTCTCATCTGAAGCATTTTTCATTCCAGCATCTTTTCTACTTCCTGCTCCGTAATCGACTGTGGAGGCTTGTTCCATCTACCACTCCCTTCACTTTGTCATGTGTAGTGACTTCTGCTTCCTCACGACGAGCATTATGACTGTCTATTGGCTTCGGTTTCTGATGCGCCTATTCTCTCTGTTCATCGTTTTGGTTTTCTGCTTCTCATTCCAGCACCATGGTTTTCTGGCTAACTTCCGTTCTCATCTTCGCAATATCATGTTTCAACGTGGCAATCTGCTCTTGTACTATTTTCCATGCGTTCTGTAGTGCTTTGCTGTTACGACTCTTCATACCCTGCATCCCGACTAGAATGGTCTGGATCATATCACGGACTCCTGTCAACAGTGTGAGTTGATCTGAGGGGTTGACGACTGCGTTAGCTTCGTCTTCATTTCCCGTACAGCATGCACCCTAGTGCGAGACATCTTTGATTATAACCTTGAGTTCGACTCTCAATGAAAACACTAAAATGTAAGGAAAAAACTCTTCACACTTAAAAAACAAATTGAACAATAAAGAGAGAGAGAGAGAGAGAGAGGGAGAGAGAGGGAGGGAGGGAGGGAGAGAGAGAGAGAGAGAGAGAGAGAGAGAGAGAGAGAGAGAGAGAGAGAGAGTTCTTGAGAATATGAGTAATTGCTTGATTTGTAGTATTTTTATGAGTTTACAATTGGCCTTTATTTATATACTCTCCATCAGTTACCAAGTTGAACTACATCCCTTAAAATACAGAGAATAAACAGAATATTCCTCCAATATAGAGTTTAGCATATCAAATTTAATTTATCTACGCTAACATATAATTGAGTCTAACTTATCTTTATCAACAATTTATTAAGCTTGAGCCGCCTGATGGGATACAAATGAGATCGACGGTTCAGACTAGCTTTTCCCACTTCGCCACGGTGGTATTCCGTACATCCCATCCTGATTAGTCCTTTCCGCTTACATGGCACTCCCGATTGGTCTTGTTCACTTTCGTAGCTTTATAAATGATTTTTACCCTTTCAGTGACCCCACTAAAATTGAAAATAATTTTGACATTTTTTTTTATTTTTGACTCCATTCAATTTTTAATTGTGATCCCACTACGCTTTAGGTCTTAGCATTTTATTTTCAGTTGTCTTAGACATTTTTGTTTTTTATCCCATCAACTAAAAACCTCACTATCCCTAAAAATCCTCAAATTTTCTAAAATCTCAAAATTTCTGAAAATCCAGAAGCTTGTGAGTGACCATCCACGACCACGAGCTCTCTATGTCGACAAGATCTTCTTCGACGGGTCTTCTTCTTCGCAACCTCCCTAAAATACACAAACAATTTTCTTGCAAAGAGAGAGCCGATCTTCTTGTTCACGAGCTCGAACTAAGGTGCGAGTTTATTGTTCAAGAAAATTATGCATTCTGTGTAATTTGAAATCTCTAAAGTCGAAGGCTAATTTTTGCATACTGAAATTTTGCAAGAAAATGGTTTGTATAATTTTAAAACTTTTGTACAATTTTCACGGCTTTTCCCCTCCCCCCATCTCATTGTGCTTGTGTCTGGATTGTTAGAGAACACTCCCTAGGTTCTTAAATTTTATAGAAAATTGTTTGTGTAATATGAAAATTTTGAGCTGACAATTTTTGCATACTGAATTTTGCAAGTAAATTGTTGGTTTCTAATTATCTGTTTTAAGCACCAAAATTTAGTTTTCTTGATCTTAAAGTTTTAACACACATTTTCTTTTGGCACTCAAATTAATTGAATAATTTATAAATCATTTTGTAAGATTCCCATCACTAATTGACTTGGGATATTCATGAAATTTTAAGAAGAATATTGAAGCCTAATTACTGCAAAAAGAATAGTCATGTCTAAAATATTCATTTCTTAATGGCTAGAAATCAGAACAATCAACTTGTTTTGGCTAAAATAAAGAAGCCCGTGCTGGTATATAGAGTTGCCCAATTATAATATATGATATTCTCAATAATTTATACCAAGCAGTTCATTGATTCACGATTATAATTTCACTTTTATATTGGTGTTTTAGTTCTGCTTAGTTTCAAATGAAAAGGAAAATTGGTTAAAAACCATATGAATTTCATTGTATTTATACATGGTGATGAAATGAAGCTCTATAATTTAGATTAAATATGATTTTAAGAAAGGATAAGGATATTTTAGATATTTAAAATAATATAAAATACACCGTAAATAAAAATATGAATAACAAAACTAGTTACCCTACTAAAACCGAGTCCTAATTCTGCCGTTATTTGCTTTGTACTTCTAATTTTCCTCTTTTTATTTTGAGACTTGCTGCCCTCGATAAGGGATTTTTAAATGGGAGCGACCTCTTTAATTATTTGATTAAGATTATGTTAAAAAATTCACAACACAAAAAAATTTGAAAACTTGAGATTTGACAGAGTGATTTGATTGCATTTTTCGAGTATTTTATCAATTAGCACCAAACTGAACTTGCAAAGAGTACTGAGGGGGGATCTGATGGTGTTATTTGATTTTCTTTAACTTTAAACGCTGACTTGTAAGTTGAGGCCTTACCTTATATTTTATAAATTGATTATTAATATCTTTTATAAGATAACCCAAACAAAAACAAATAAATTTAGAGGACCAAAACCAATAGTATATCTTTCATGTTAAAAAGCTACTGGAAAATCTATTGTTAAAGACTATCATTTTGCAACCATTACTGTATTAATTAGTCAAATCAATTAATGACATTTATCTCAAGAAAAAATCCGAGAAAGATGGAAAAGAGGATCTCCAAAATCTGAACTAAAGAGTCAAGTTTGTTCAAAGTCAACTCTTTCGGCTAAAAAAATTTAATAGCAACCAAACTATCGCTATTGTGGCCCAATGTCGGCCGAAATAATACCGCGTATTAACCGCATAGTTGATAAAATAATGCTATGCTTTTATAAAAAAACAACCACGTCTCTACTTTTCTCTTTATTTTTCAGCTCCCATAACTCGGGAATGGCCTTCAACGACAACACGTCTAGCTTATTACGGGAAATTTTACAATGCCGGGAAGTATTGAAGCTGGAAATTTATTCCGGCAATGATGCTAGGTCATTGTAGTGCATTGTATTATTTTTTAGCCAATTTAGTTCACATAAAACCCAATCGATCATAAGTCAAAATATTTTAATTTTTTTTATTCAATAAATAAATAATGAGGTTCACTAGATACGTGTGAGATTGAAAATTAATAATCACATTAAATCAAATACGACAATGAACAGAAGCAGATATCAGTTTCACAATAGGGATCAACAATCAAATTGCAGTATTCATGAACATGTTAAATTAAGATATTAATTAAAAAAAATTATTAATTATTTATAGCAACACAAAACCTTTAACAAACAACCATCATCAACCTTTAATAGATTGGATTTTTAGTATTTGACATAACAAGTCAGAAAGTGATAAAAAAATTTTATGTCTAGTCCTATATGTATTTTGTACATATTATTTATTGTTGATTTTTGCAACACGTGCAACGCACGTACAATTGACTAATTCTAATAATTTTATATTTAAAATCTTTGAAACTGGAAATTAAATATAGAAACTTAATATTATAATTTCTAACACATAAAACATTAAGTGTAATAATTTAATAATTTGTAACACACAAATTAAATTCTCCAACATGTGTAAACGGAGATTATAGCATATTGAGTAACATATAAACGAAGAACAAATAAAACTAAATAGAAGAGTAGACGAAAAGTTATGTCAAACAATGACTTTAATTTGTTCTAAACATTGAGACAATTTCAAGGTGATTTTCGTCTTTGGATGCAAAATTAGGAGACGATATATAATTGACTCTTGATTAGCTTCAAATCATACATATAATTAAATTAAGTCGGTTATGATACTAATGTGAATATGTAAGTCACAGGGACATCGCCGCAGTTGAGCGTTTTGAACAACATTTTTTTTTAATTTTTTGGTGACTTTCTTAAATTTCACAATTTTTTTTTTAAATTTTCACCTGATTAAATGACACGTTTATTATATTTATGATAAGAAATAGTACATAATAACATCATAATTATTTTTATAATGCATCGTCAAAAACATTTTAACAATATTATGCGCAATATCGTTGTGCTACACATATGTAACATTTTTTCTTCACCAAATCATAATCATTAATCACCAAGTAATTAGAACCATATAAATTTTATGTCGTCTATTTCTTGATCTCTTCTCTTTTCTGGCATACAATATGATAAAATACATACATTTCGAAGCAAACCCGGAAAGTGTTCATAATCTATCAATTGAAGAAGGGTGAAAAAATCTTCCAGAAATGGCAGAGGCAAGTGCTGCAGTGAAATTAGGATCACTTGTCAAAGAGGAAGCCATTTGTTTGACCAAAAAGTTTTGGAGAGTTGTTTGTTCTTCAATTCTGGGGTTTGTCAGTTCTTTGGTAATTTCAGGTTTTACCAAATCAAGAGTCAGAGTAGGACCTGAATACCTCATTGATGTTGAAATAGCTGGAAAGCTTGTTTCACCAATTACTTGATCTGATGATAACCCTAATGAAATTTCAGTTCTACTAGGGTTTAAATGATTGTGTTCTCCTTCATATGTTGCCACCAATATTGTTGGGTCTTCAGCACTCCTTTGCACCTATACACATAATATAATTGTTAATTAATTTAATTTGGTAAAATTGGGTAACACTTGGTATTCATTTGAAAACTGAGTTCTGAAAATAAGAAGGATAGCAATTTTGTTTTCTAAAAAAAAAGTTACTATCTGAATAATATTCAATAAATGTTTTACTATAAACTTTCTAAATATTTGATTGAAAATTGTTTCAAAACCAGTCTTGATTTTGATCATTTTTTAGATCATGAAAATGAAAAATTCAACTAGAATCCCCCTATCAATGACGTCCTTAATTACCTTCTTTTTGACTGGGCAGCTTGGAGCAAAAGAGCACTTATAGTAAGCTCTAGGAGATGGGTTGTCTCTGGTGACCTTTTGACCATACTTCCTCCATTGATACCCATCCTTCACAATCTATAGGAAATTAGTTAACAAAGTTAATTAAACAAATTACCAAACCCCTTCTTAATTAAGCCTGATCGATTAGAGATTTAAACAAAAACAAAAAGAGAGAATAATATGTTGTATTTAATTACTTAATTAATTTAGTTGGGGATTAACTTACCAGACTTAAATCTGAAGGATCTGTCCGTACATGGAACCTTGAAACATTAGCCTTGTTTTTGTTGCTTTCTTTCAGCCTTTTAAAAGAGTCTTCATCAGAACCTGAGCTGCACTGATCCATATTTCCTTTGATATTCTCGATCCAATTATTTTCATAACTTTCACCGTCCGCCTTTCGTTTCTTCGATCTTATTATGATTTGTTCTTTTCCGGAGTTCTTACTAATCAAATCCATTACTTGATTTTGTAAAACATTGTAGTTCATGGACATAACACTAAGCTTTTCACTTAGCTTCTTGTTCTCTGTGCTTATCCTAATCAACTCCTCAGCCAACTCCCCTGAACCCTGCTTTTTAACACCAAAATTAAACGTGCCATATATTAATCTCATGTTATAAACTTAGATAATTTTGAACATTAAAGAAATATCTGAATTATTTAAAAGAAGAAAAGTTCAGCGACTGAAAAAATAGTTACCGGAGGCAAGTGGATGTTGGGGGAAGGATTGAGATTAAGATCAAGAGAGGTATCAAGCCATGTTGATGAGTCCATTGTAATTAGACACAACTGATGATCAGGAATTTTGTGTTAGAAAAAATTGAGACAGTTATTAGACGAAGAGAGAGTGTCTTTTGATAAGAGAATTGAAGAATAAAACTCCAACTTCTATTTCTCTATATAGAGAGGAAATTCAATGAAGACCAAACAAATGATAAATGTGAAGTAAGAAAGTGAGAGGAAAGAGCTAAGGAGGAAACGCCACTCTCACACTTGTTAATTCTTATATGATATGTTAATGAATTTCTTTGGAAAGAAAGTCAAGCTCAATTCTCATCCAACTACATTAATTCCAAGTTTCATTCTATTACTTATTTATTAATTATTGTTATAACCGATTTTTTAACTTGAGTCTGCAGTTTAATTACCAATTAAGACCTTGAATGATTTGAAACACCACAATTAGTTTATTAAGGTTCACACCTTAAAATGACTTGTAATTGAGGTGTGTTTTGATCGTTTAGGTTATCAACATTTGAGGTTAACAGAATGACTAATTATTTATAATATTTTTAATTAATCAACTATTTTTTCATTGTCAAAATTACATTACAAATTTTAATGGGAATGAGAAAATATGACTCGTACTCACGACCTCCAGAGCATGGGTAGAGGGCTTAACCAACTGCGTCAATCCAACTTGTCAATTACGTAAATGTCAAAAAATTAATATCTATAAGGATTAATTAATTACGAGAACCAAAATAAATTTGAAGGATTAAAAATATATATTGTTTATTTAAATATGAATTTGTTCACATCTCGAAACTAAATTTTAATAAACACAACTTGACGTATTAATTATTGGGTCGACGTGATATGATTATCAATTGAAGAAAAGGAAAATTACAAGATAAAAATACAAAGAAAAAAGAATAAATGCAAAAAGATCTCACATTTGGTTGTTTTGTATTTTTGCGTTGACTTCAAAGGTCAAGTCTAAATGGTTGATACACGGCTTTTGAAAAGTATGAAGATATTTTTGTTTTTCGTTTATCTAATAAGTAAATAACCTTCTGTTTGTCTCAGGAGAAAGAAAGCGGTCCATATGGAGTGTCGCAACGTGCGTGCGACGTGGAACGGTGATTAAAAAAATTTATTTTTATTTTAGGAAAAAAAAAATTTAGAGTCGCCACCAATCATTTTAGATTGTGATTGGTCACCCAATTTTAAGATGAAATTTTTTTTATCTACGAAAACTCAAAGTTGGTTCGGGAGTCGTTTGTGTGTGAGGAAGGTATTAGCACCCCACAACACCCATTGTAGAATGGTTACCAAATTTGATCAAATGCTATCCATTTTTTATTTTAATGCAAAGGTTAAGGAGATTTATTTTTGAATGTCCCATTTGAGAAATTTTGTATCATAGAAATGAACAAAATAAGTTACTTTTAATGGGTGGCTCAAAGACCATTGAAAAAAAATTACTTTTTTTTGTATTCTCATATCCATTTTAAATCAAAGCATTATTAGAGCTATTCTCGGTATCCCAAGAATAGCTCCTCACCTCAGTAGTTCGAGAAGTTTGGTATTCCAAAAATCTCAAAGTCCATCGTCGGCCTTTTTTAGTGAAAATTAAATAATAGAAGTAACAAAATCTAAACCTAATTATTAAAATTATAATCCGCGCATGCATGAACATTAATTATAATAATAAGGGAATAATGCAAGAATCGTATTATAAGCATGACGATGCAAAAATGCTAAATAAATAAACATGTGAAGGAAATTAATGTTAATAATTACAACAAAATGGAAGTAAAAGAATAGAGATAAGTTATAGGATGTCAAATTATAGAAAACATAAAATGTTGAGATTANTATATAATTTTTTTTATTTTATAATATTATATATTATAATATAATATAATAGTAATAATAATAATATTATTAAATAGATAAATAAATAAATAAAATGATGAAAAATAAACAATATATTTCTTTAACATAAATATGTCCTTTTTTTATTACTTAGTCCACTAATTGCCATTTTTCTTTCCTTTCCTCATTAGTCATTGCTAATCAAATAGCAAATGGAATGATTATGAATGATAATTAGTTCAAACAAGTGTCATAAAATGATGAACATAATATTAAAAAAAACTTTGTAGGAAAATTGAAAGTTTCACAACTTAAATATTTGCATAATCTTGTATAGAGGTTCTACTCTCAATTTTATGCATTGTTATGTGTGAGAAAATTATCCTAGGGGATCTTTGCATCAAATGTATACTTTCAACCCATTAAAAGAGTTGATTCACATTTGGTTAATTTTTTCACCCCTCAAAACTTTATCATCATCCTCATTAATTAAGTTGATGACAAAGACATCTCAATATCCAATTTGTAAAGAAATCATCAAAGCATAAAATTAAAATGTTAAGATTTAAATGATGAGAAATGATATGGAATGAACAATCCACTTATGTATATAAAAAAATATAAAAGATATCAACTACATTCATATGAAGAAGAGAGATGAACAAGATATATTATGAACAAATGTACTAAACAATTAAGCTACCTTGAGAAGAAGAAATGGAAGAATATGAAGATAATAGAAGTATAGAACTTCTTCCTCTCTCTAAAATCACCTCTCTTTCCAACCCCTCTCTTTCTCACTCTAAAAAATGACTTCCCCCCCTTTTTTTACTCCCCCAAAAGACCTCCCTTTAAGTGAAGACTTCATTCCTATTTATAGGCAAAATTAGGGTTTGCCTTTTTTTTACTTTTAGTCTTTTTTTCAATCTTTATTTTTTTAGTCCTCTTTTTTCAATTTTTACTTTTTAGTCTTTGGACCACTTTTCTTATTTTAGTATTGGATTAGTTTTCAAATTATACATATAGTCTTGGATTATTAAAAGAGTCAAAATATAAAGGATGTATATTTCATGTATTAGACCGGATAAAATACGGTATCTACATGGAGTAAGATGCAAGCGTCCTTAAAAATGTTGTTGGGCTAAGCTTTTCCTAAGTTTATGTTCTGTTGGGCTAAGCTTTTCACAAGATGAGTTAATATAGATATGTTGTGTTTGATTAAGGTTATACTACTTATATATTAAATAAGGAAATAGCTTATTTTTAAGAGAATGATTGACATAGTTTATTAAAAAATTTATAAGCTTTAAACTAAACTAATCTAATTTTTAACTTAAAATTCTTTTTATTTTTCACATGTCCAAAATTACCCTCATACTTTTTAAGAACCATATAAACATGCTTATCTTCTTCAAGACAGATCTATGAAATGAGAAAAAAACCGTGCTGCTTTGAACTAGAGTGGTGGCGCCGATGTAATCACTGATTCTTTCGGTGGTGCTTTTCTTGAGATCGGGAGTTCAGGTCGGGATGAGCTGTGGAGTCGGATCAGGGACACGTGTCGGTATAGATCAGGAAGTCCAGCCGGGGACAGTATGTCGGGAGTCGAATCCGAGGACATGGGTCGGATCGGGAGACATGACTCTCCGACCCCGACCCCGACCACGACATTGACTCCGACCCGACCCTTAGGTGGGGGAGCCGGGGTCGGGGCCGTGTCGGTGAGACAAGGTTGAGTGGGACATGGGACAGGATGAGTCACGGGTCGGAGAAACAGACAGATCGGAATGACTCTCGTTTAGATTAACAATTTGAAAAAAGATGGATCCTAAAGAAATGAGCTAAATGCAAGCTATACATTAACATGAATACTAAAATAATTTCAATCAAAATAATTTAATTATTCACTTATTTTCTAAATATCAATTTAAAATAAGTTATAACTTAAAGTTAATTATAATAAGGTAAACCAAACACATTTTAATTTGTAGATTAAAGTTAAACTTAAATAAGTTGTAATTTAAAAGTTTAAGCTATAAGTTTAAATAGAGTCAAACATGTCCTAAATCCTCACACCGTTGTAGATTCTATGAAAAGATATATTTTTGACAAACAAATTAATATAAAAATTTATTACTTTTTTTCTAAGGAAAAAGGAAAATGTGTGGATCGAACCTTGAAACATATGAAGGAAAAGTCTCGATATGATAGTTACACTAACAAACCTGGTCATTTTTGTTATAAGGTTATCATGCAACTAAATAAGAAACGACTTTTTAACAAATTGTATTTGAAAATCCAAAATCTTATTTCCCCAGGTTCCTTTCCTCGCTTAGTTTCATATCGTAAGCAAAATTGTTGAATAAGTATCCTATGAAGTTTCACATTCTTTTTCTTAAAGGGTTTAGGGTAAAGGAGATTGTGCGATGTTGTGAAATATAAGATGGAAATTTTGCAAAAAAAAGATTATAAGATGAAAATTTCTTGATAAAACCTGAAATTGGAATAGACTTTTTGGTTGAAGACCTTGACTCAGCTCAACCCTAGACCCTAGTGGCAGTAAACTGGATTTCAATGCATAGTAGGCATTCTAACTTATTGGAATTAAATGAGAAATAGATTCTGGAATGATATAACTCGATAATCAAGGCCATGAATAAGAATGGGAAAGCTCTTAAGGGTCAACACGACCCTGAAAAATCCTAATCCAAATTTTGAATTTGAGTGTGAAAACTTTTAGTTTAGTAGATTCTTTCCAACTGGATTTAGTAAGGATGTGATTTTTGTTGAATTAAAAACAAAGGATATCGCAGAAGATGTCGGCCTCTAATTAGGATGTCCATATATCATCTGTACTGGTTTGTACTCACGGTCTTATGAGTTTTACAAACATAAGAAATTCTCATGCAAGTATAGTCTACTGCAGGTTTAGGAGAATAATCATCTCATTTACCTGATACATACATACATATTATATATATATATATATAATGTTATTTAACAAGTACTAAATATGAATAAAATGTTATTTTTTAATATGTGATAAATTATATATATTTTCTAATTGTCTTGATATTATTATTCCATATACTTCTAATTAAGAGAGAAAACTCCTAGAATAATTAGTAAGCATCTCATACTTTTGACAATAAATTATGACAAAAGATATACCATAAAATTATCATAGTTAAATTTTGTAAATTATTATAGTTAAATTTTGTATGAATATCCTACGGTCACGAAAAATCTCATTATATTCAAAGATAAAAATGAAGAGTAAGAAGTCAGCTCACAAGTTGAATGAATTTCATATTTTAAAAGATACAAAATAAATTGATTTATGTTAATTGATGATTAAACGTGCATGAGAAATTAGTTTAGTTAATACTAAATTAGAATGACGAAATAATAAGAAAATAAATTATCTATATTGTAATTAACTATTATTATGAATAGGAGATAAAGTAATATATTAAGAAAAATTAATTGAATTTGGAGATCTTAAAAGGAGACTTTTCACTGTATTTTATTTTCGACCAACTTAATCTCATAATACAAAGTAGCAAGTTAACATATAACATGCAAAACACATGTTAAAGCTAGTGTTATAAAAATAACATTTAATTAAAAATAATTGTATGTGTTGTGCCTGAGCACAAAGATAATATGTTGGAAATTTTCGAATATATGTAAATAAGAAAATTGTTTCTGTAAGAGTTAAATTTTTGACATCCTTTCAGTTTTTATTTTGCATCAAACAATACAAAGAGATAGTGAATTCTTTTATAAAATTAAAAAACTAAAGGAATTTTTGAATGTCTTCTCTCTCATTTTTTTAAATACAATCTCTTACGATTACAAATCGTGGTTGTTGTTTTCACTTATTCTTGTAGATTTGATAAGATGTTTCTTATACTTTTCAGTATTAGCGGCAATATTTTTCGCAACATAATATACAGCGTCACTTGGAGTAAAATTATCAGTATTATTATAGTTTTATTCATCAAGTTGTTCGTTTTATGAATGACTCGTATTATGCTACATAAGGTAAAATAATACTACACCTTATAATACCTATAACAGCACATTAAATGAAGAGAGTTTAATAGTAGTGTTAAACATTAAAAAATCAGTGTTATTTTTCTTATTTTCTAATCTGTGTTAATTAGTTAGCTACCACTCTCATTGACAGAAGACTAGAAAGGAAAGAAAGCCTTTATGAGTCTTTTTCTATTGCGGCATTTTGAGACTTTTACTATTGCTGCGTTCCGTTTGATAATAACCTGTAGTCTATGACTCTATACTTCATAGGTGCACACATTTCTTTAAATCTTACCATTATTTAGATGGCTGAAAGGCCACTATTATTATTATGTAGTCAAGATAATGACTTCATTGGTAGTTTGGCCTATTATTTCTCGGAGTGGAGTAAAAGCCTGATGTTCGAATCTTCATCCCATGCTTTTCTTTAAAATTACATAAAGACTTGACAGTTTTTAATCTATGGAGTTCAATAAAAACAAGAACGTCATTTGAGAAATTTTAGTCTCTCTTTGATAGTTTACCGCATATTCTAATTTTAACTTATTTAGTATTGAACAACTTTTCAGAAGATTTAACTATATCACTTATTGTTGATCAATATTATTATTAAAATAGTTTTTGGATATATTTTAATTTTATTTTTAGAAACAATTATATTTTTCTTTTTTTTTTAAATTCTTACTAAATCACAAATGAAACGAGCACAATTTTCTAGTCTTATCTTATTCTATAATAAAAGAGAGTGTTTAGATGGGGTGTGTGACTTTTTCTTGACGAATTTACCCCTCCTATTGTTAAGAAATTTTCCTTAGTACAGGGGCGTAAGAGTCATTTCAAAGGTTAAAAATATTGACCGAATTTGAAACGTATGATTATTTTGATTTGAGCCATTCATTTAGTTGTGAGGATAAATCTGAGCCGTTTAAGTTGTTTGATCTCAACTGTTGATTGTTTAGTATTTAAAGTCTTTTTCATTAGGTTTAGGGTTTTCTCCTATTTCTCTCACTCTCAACGACTCTCTCTGCTACGCGACCTCTCTCTCTCGATCAAATATAACCGCTTGCCGGTCGTCTTCGTCGTTGTAGTCATTACAATCATCACAGTAAGTCTTCTTCTGCCTCAGTTCATCTTTTTTCTGTTTGTCTTCATCTTAGTTGCTGTTGTTTGTTTTGCCGATTTTATCTCTTATTCATATCGATTTACGTTTCCGATGGATTTGATTAATTCTTGGCAAATGTGAGGTTAGGGATGATTGATTTGCAGAATCTAACTTTGAGCATTCGTTGATTATGATTTTTTAAGAGCGAGAATTTTTCAGATTTTGCATTTTTTTAATTTGTCTTAATTTGAATATGCTTCAGCTTTAGGTTTGAGTTTGTGTGTTTTCATTATCTTTCAAATTGGTTGGGGGAATTTAAACCACTAATAATATTAAAGTGCTTAATATGCCTCCTATTTTTGCAGGCATTTGTTCCTTGATTTCCGATCCATTTTTTCTATGACATAATTAATTAGATTAGTCTGTAGGTGAATTATCTTTGTTATTCGGTTGTTCTTATCTTCTCGTTATTTTCAAATTTTTGTTTATGCGGTAGTTTTTGTCATGCTTTGGAGGTAAATTGTCTAAATAACAGCTGTTGCTGATTTATGTGAGGTTGGGATTCAAATTTGATTTTAATTTTTCTTGTGTTTTGGGATAGATTTGAATTATGTCAGTGTTTTTTCTTTCATCAACTATTTCATTTTATTAGGCCGTTATTATTTATCTTTTTTACTGTTCGGTAGTTTTTGGCTGTCTAACAAATCGGTTGGTTTTGCTTCCTTGTCATTTCTACTACTATAAATTAGACGATTGTCTCACAAAAAATTCAATTTGTTTTTAGTTGTTTTCTTCCTTCTCTGAGGTAATTCTCTTCATTTATTGGTCTTCGGAAAGCCTTACTTTAGATCCTATTCAACGTTCATAATTGATACTTATTGCTGATATTAACTTATCAAATTTCTTATGGTTCAGATTGTACGCGTTTCCTCATTTGTTATCTTGAGGCTGTTAGTCTTTGTGAATTAAACCCGCGGGGTAAGTTAGCTATCTAATCATGCTTTTTGAAGTGATTTGTCTGTTGTGCTTTTTACTATGTGGTAGTTAATGTGAATAATCATTTCGTAATTGTGTTTGCATGGTGGTAGTTATTGATTCATTTTAGCTCTGAATTGAAGGTGAGTGATTTGGTTAGTTCTTAGTCTGATATGAATTTTTTGATCCATTATAGCTTTGAATGGATTGGAATACTTAGGTTATTTGATTTTTTTCTTGGTATTTGTGTTTTGTAAATGTTTTCATGTGAGATGGGGTATTTAATTTATGATCATGTTGTTATGAAAGCTCTATAACTCGATCATGGTTTCTTCGATTTGCTTGTCGAAAGCGGTCAACTATGAGATCATAAATATTAAAATACGTTCAATAGTTTAATTTTATTTATTATGCTTGGAGGCTAAAGGTAGACGTGAGTACTGTTTGCATTTTTCATTATTTTAAGCAAGTAATTTAATCTCTGGTGACTCAAGGCTCTGAATGATATATCATATCTAGTAATATAATGATTCAATGAAATCAGTATGGTTATTAACTGGAGAAGCAAGCCTGATGGGAAGAATAAATAAGGAAGATTAATCAACCATATTTTCATGGATTATAGCGAGTTGACTTGTGGCATTTAGCGGAAATGAAATGAAGAGTGATGTATTGGTAATTTCATTGTAACATTTGGTGTATCAGTAGGCTTGATTATATTATTAATCACGTTTTGTGGTCTATTAAAGTTCCAAAAAGCCGCATTTTCGTTGAAGAAAACATCTTTTCAAAACCTTATATCTTATTCTTTTTGCCTGTACAAATAGCGAATAGCCATATCCTTATGAGCACAAACATGTATAAGCATATTTCTAACTATTGATTACATGGGTGTATATAGATGAGTCACTCAAGCATCATTTAGGTCTATTTATCTGAGCTCCCTTTACCTGCTATGCTAGAGAATTATCTATATTATCATACTATTTTATGATGGTGAGCTATAGCTCTTTTAAACTTCGAGCTTTAGCTTTTAATACATTTTTCCATAATTTTTTGTCGATCTAGCATAAGATCTTCTTTAGTGCAAAAGATGATGAATCCAGATCACATTCATCACATCCGAGATATGATACTTGATGTTTCTCCAATATGCTTTGTTGGTTTAGTTGCCTCTGATCGACTGTTTGGATGCTGTAATTATTGATGACTGGTCTTAATTCCAAACTCCTAGGAATCTGGTAGGGGCTATAAAATGTACTTGTTTTTGCTAGAGCAACATAGTTCATGTAAAGTTTCCTACTTAGTCGTGTAATTGTGGTCTATGTTTATTTCAATACTCATAGTAATCTTTTAATTGATAAGGTCCTTAATCAATAGGTTTTAACGTGTAAAGGTCTGTAATATCTCTTTTCCAAGTTGTAATATTGTTGCTATTGTCTTCTCCATGATTGATCTTGCTGATTGAAAAGCCTTTAAAGGTCTCTCTTACTATCTATCAGTTAGTATTATGCACTTGACTTTTATGCTTGCACACGTCTTAGATCTAATGCTTTCATTTTACAAAGTTAGACTTCATAATTAATTGCAAAAGTTTTCAAGTTGGGTCAAATAGGTGCTTTCACTAGGATGAATTGTCAGCTTTATTATATTTCACCTTGAATATTCTTGTGTCACAGATTTGCCAAAGGTTGGACCAATCAGTGGGGAGGATATTGAGGTGACTTTAAAGAATACACGACCATCTGCTCATCCTCACGTTTATCGTTACGAGAAACTAAATGCCGATTACGGTAGTAATTTACTTACATGAATACACGTCTTAATTCTCTTTGGTGTTTTTATGGTTGTTTCTAGTTTTGAACATTTGCATTGATTATTCCAAGTACAAGAAAAAATGGGCAGTGTTAATCTTCTTCAAGTTCAATAAGTTAAAGTCTTATCATATTGGATGTAACATAGGTCGTAAGAAAACACTTCCATTCAGTCAAATGATACATGGCCAAATGCTTGGAAGATGCAGGATATGAAGACCTATCATTTACTTATGCTTGGGTTAGAATGTGGTTGAGAAGAACTTCCTTGTGTTTTGGCAATCTCTTTGGGGTACCAGATCTGCCAAGAAGTAGCTCTTCTCTTTGCTTGTAATTAGAAGTTGTCTTAGTTTCCTTGTATTTTCTCAACATATTTTCTGTTATGATCATATTGTCATCATTATGATGAAAATTTGAGGTTCTTATAGATCATTATATGTGATTATATGTTGAGATCATTTCAATTGTAGTTGATATAGTGGCAAATAACATTAGTTATTTATTTATTTTTAACTTAATACATATTACTTAATATGTAATTCATGGATGTACTGTTTTAAATTGATGATTATCCTCATTTAATGATTCATCATTTCCTCTCTAATTTATGTCGCAATCTGAGTGCATCTTTTGGCATTTTATATTTATTAGTTAAATGCTCTTTCATTTTTATTATTCAACTAGTAATATCTCTTGCACATGTATTAGAGAGTACATATGATGTTTATCCATTAACAGCCTCTTGTAAGTCCACTAATGAATATGAAGATGTCGGATTTGTAAACTGTAACATCTTCAAGTAACATTGGATAAAATTGGGTCCGATTGATAGGACTGATTTAGGATAACAAATTTAGGATCAAATGACATTATAAAGTTTACTCTGTTAAAAAAGTTAGCAACCAAGAAAATAAAGGAAGTGATTTTAAATCTTAATGCATTATAAATTTTACTCTGTTAAAGCAATTAGCGACCAAGAAAATAAAGGAAGTGATTTTGAATAAATATATCTAAGAAATAAATAATAATTTAAGTTTAATTACCATTAGAAATAAATATGGGAGTATGTGAGAATAATGGTCCATTTTGGATTTCTTCTTTTAATAATGAAGAGAAAATGAAGTGATATTTATAAATAAGAATGTTAAAAAAATATTCAAATATAGGAATGAAATAAAAACCAACATTGAAAATAGAGAAAGAGTTGTGGGATTGAGAGAGATTGAGATATACTTTTAGAGGTTGATTGCCCAGTTGATCTTCATCTCTTTCTTAATTGCAATAACATAATATTCTGTAAACATATATGACTGGATTAAACTGGTGGTATTAAAAATGTGAGACATTGTATTTTTCCTATGTACATGTACATATAATAATCTAATTATTGACTTCTAATTAATAAGAGATATATTTCTTCATTGGGCAGTCAAACATAAGCACTTTCTTCTCTTTACATTTCCTTGGTGCATCAACTCTGCTTAAGAGCTCTGCTTAAGAGCTACTGATACGGTAAGATTATATTTTTCAAGTACAAAGCTTCATTATAAATTATTTACTCTTAAAGTTTTATTAATATTCTCAATTTATCATTGCGGTTTTATAAATATTTTTTTTTTCATCGTAACTTTTGCCATGTGATTGTTAGACGTGAATCATGATAAAAAATGTGATTCGTTATGAAATATTAGCCATAATGGAAAGTTAATATTTACTAATTCTGTGAACATACTGAAATACAGTATGTAATGACTGATGAAAGCCTTTTCTTACGATGAATTAGTCATTCGATAGAGATTTTCATCCTCTTTAGCCTTGCTTAAGATTCATCAAAGTATGATGTCCAACGTTTAGAGGCCCAGTCAGTTCACAGATACAAACCTTTTTACGTCCACCTATAAATGTCTTTTCCTTCTACAAACCATTATTCTAAAAGTTAGAAAGATTCTGTTCGATAAGATCAACCCAATGATTTAATCCGCCTATTGTATGTTCATATATTCAACCCAAAACATATAATAGACAAAAAAATTAAAACGAAAAAACTTACAAAAAATTCAAGTGAAAGATTTAATTTTTGTTAGTTTTGTTAGTGATTATTACTATCTAAGTGATATAATAGATATTTTTATTGAAAAAATTATGTATTGACAAGAAAATACTATAGTTATTTTGACGCTATTAATTTATTAATGTATTTTGTGAGTTTTTTAATGACAAATGCTATTAACATACTTGTATAAAAACTTTTTATGATTCTTTTATTTATAATAAAAAAATTCTTGAAAATATAATTAGATAATTTGTTCAACACATTTTGAAAAAATAAGATATATCTTGTTTATATTGTTTATAGTTATATTTTTTTATTGTGGTTTTGAATCTAATTAAATCATATTTTATTTTAAGGTTAAATGTATTCACAATTATCCAAAGAATAGAAGGAAAACAACCGTAGGCGATGTAGAGAGTATTACGCTAGAAAGAAGGCATTATCATGTATAGATGATGTTCATGATAATGGAAAAAGAACTTCAAGCAAAGGCTGTTCAATGATTGAACATATTCCTTCTAAGTTTTCTTTACTCTCCGCATAGTTATCTGAAGAAAAGAAAGAGAGTAATCGTAAGCGAAATAGAGAGTATTACGCTAGAAAGAAGACATTATCATTTATGAGTGGTGTAGATGATAATGGAATAAAAAATTTAGGCGAACACTGTTTGATGGCTGAACATATTCCTTCTGAGCCTTTATTACTCTCATCCGTTCCCGTTTGTGAATTCTGTTATGCTACGAAATTTCCTCATGAGTAAAAAAATTTTTGTTGCTCCAATGGTGAAGTCATTCTAGCTTCTAACTTGAGGCCTGAAGAATTACAGAGTTTATATTATTCAACAGACGATGAGTCTGTTGAATTCTGAAAATATATACGCACATATAACAACACAATGACTTTTACATCTTTTGGAGTTAAATATGTTAAGGACTTATCAAGGAGGAACAAGGGAATATATACATTTCAAGTTCAAGGGAAAGTTTATCACTATATAAATGATATTATGCCGCTTGATGACCATGCTTCTTACCTACAACTTTATTTCTATGATACGGATCATGAAATAGAAAATCATCTTACAATTCAAGCAAATTAACTTGCATTGTTCTAGATAAACTTCTACGTATCTTATGTTTTAATCATTATGTTCAATTTTTCTGCTCGCTAAAAGATGTCCCTGATTTAGCATCACATGATATTTGTATTCATAGTGATGTTGATTTGGATCAACGTGTATATAACGCTCCTTCCAGTTCCCAAGTTGTTGCTATTTGGGTTGGAGATTCTACAACTTATAATCATTCAACTAGTGATATTATTATTCAAGGTAAATCTGGGAAAAAACATAGGATACAATATTACTTTGGATGTTATGACCCCCTACAGTATCCATTATTGTTTCCTTTTGGAGAAAATGGATGGCATCAAGGTATTAAAAGGATTGATGGATAATTTTTATGTACAGAAAAATTGATGCTCTTGGAAAAAATCATATTAGAAGAACAATTAATGCGGGATGAGGTTCAGTTAAAGAGTAAAAAGAGAAATATGGTTTCAAGGTATTAAAAGGATTGATAGGAGAGATTGAGAATTTCTATGTACGGAAAATTTGATGGTCTTGGAAAAAATCATATCAGAAGAACAATTAATGTGGAATGAGGTTTGGTTAAAGAGAAATATGGTTTCTTGTCGTGGGTATTATTGCTATAAACTTCAAATCCGTTCAGGTGACAAGTCTATGCTATTACGTTCCGGTAGACTTTTCCAACAATATATAATAGACATGTACGTAAAACTTGAAAGTTCAAGGCTTGATTATCTTCAAAATCAATAGAATGAAATAAGAGCTGATTTGTATCAATGAATACTTGATAGTGTTCATGCTGGTGAACGAGATGCTAATAAAATTGGACGAAGAATCATTCTTCCTGCATCTTTTATTGGTGGTCCTCGTGATATGAAAAAAAAGATATATGGATGCTATGGCTTTATTTCAACGTTTCGGTAAGCCTGAAATATTTTTTACCCTGACTTGTAATCCAAATGGGTCTGAGATAAAAAGAAAAAATGACTTCAACTGAAGAGACTCAAAATAGACCTGATTTATTGAGCCGCATATTTCATGCAAAGCTGGAGGAATTGAAAATTTATTTGTTTAAGAAACAAACCTTTGGTCCTGTGGTTGCATATGTGTATGTTGTGGAATTTCAAAAACGAGGTCTTCCACATGCTCACTTTCTCATTATCCTCTCTCAAACTTCCAAAATCATTGCACCGAAATCTTTCAATAATTTTGTTTCCGCTGAAATTCCAAGTTCTCGTAAAAATTATCATTTATCAAGAATGATAATCAAACACATCATGCATGGACGATGCGGTTTATTAAATCCTCAAAATTCCTATTTGCGAAGAGACGGAATGTGTAGGAATAATTATTCTAAGGTATTTTGCAATGAGACTACACAGAGAAAAGATGGATATCCGAGGTATAGACGACGTGATGATGGCATGACAGTCTTTGTTAGAGGTGGGAAGTTAGACAACCGGTGGGTGGTGCCACATAATCCTTATTCATTAGCTAAGTATGACTGTCATATAAACATAAAAAGTTGTTCAACCATCAAAGCAGTAAAATATTTGTATAAATATATATACAAGGGGCACGATCAAATTGCTTTTCGTCTCTCGACCGCAGGTGAATCTTCTTATATTGATGAAATTAATTCATTCCAAGATGCAAGCTGGGTCTCCCCACCTGAAGGTATTTGGAGATTAACTTCGTTCGTGTTGAATGAAGTTAATCCCGCAATTATAAATCTCCAACTACATTTGCCGTATAAAAAACCTGTGTCATTTAGGAAAAATGACAACTTGATTAATGTGTTGAATTATGAATTTCGCTCAAGGACAATGTTAACTGAATTTTTTAACATGAATAATATTAATGACCATGCTAGAATGTTATTATATAAAGAGTTTTCAGAGAATTTTGTGTGGAATGAAAGAGATAAAATTTGGACTCTCAGAAAACAAGGTCGTTTTATTGTTCGAATAGTTGCGGTTAATCCAATGGAAGGTGAACGTTATTATTTGCGTTTGTTATTAAATCATATAGAAGGTCCTGCATTATTTGACGATTTGCTTACTGTTGATGGTACCGTCGCTTCATCATTTCGTGACTCTGCGTTACTCAATGGTCTGTTAAATTTGGATATTTGTATAGATCAATGTTTAGGAGAGGCGTCGGGATATGAAATGTCAAATGCTCTTCGACAACTTTTCACAACGATTTTAATATATTGTAATCCATTTGATTCTAAATGGTTATGGTTGAGATTTGAACAACTACTTTCGGAAGATTATTGTAGAATGTTGTTGACTCCAAATATTGTGAGAACTATAGTATTGGAGTAGATAAATATGCTCCTCGAATATATGGGAAAATGAATAAAAGATTTCGGATTATTTGATGAAAATCTAGATTCTGAAGTTAAAGAAAATAACTTCAGAGAAATAGATAAAGAACTACAAGTTATTGTTGATGAAAAAGATTTTAATGCAGCGGAACAACTAAATTCTGAACAGAAGTGTGCGTATGATGCAATATTAGAGAAAGTTTGTCAAGGAATTTCAGGAGCATTTTTTATTGATGGACCTGGTGGTAGTGAGAAAACCTTTTTATATCGTGCTATTCTTGCTACAATAAGATCGAAGGGTTTTGTTGCACTTGCAACAACATCTTCTTGAGTAGCGGCGTCTATTTTACCTGGTGGTCGCACCGCTCATTCAAGATTCAAGATACCTTTAGACGTTACAGAAAATGTCAATTGCTCTGTCACAAAACAATCTGGTCTGACTCATTTACTATAAATTGCTAAAATTATTATTTAGGATGAGGCTCCGATGTAAAAAAAATAAACAATTGAAACAACTGATCGATTACTTTAAGATTTAAATGATAATTGTGCAATAATTGGTGGGAAAATTATCGTGTTAGGAGGTGATTTTCGTCAAGTACTTCCCGTGATTCCAAAAGGCTCTAGATATGAAATCATTGAGTCCAGCTTAGTAAGTTCCTATTTATGGCCGAAATTCCAAAGGTTTCATTTGACTATAAATATGAGATCGTTATTAGATCCTAGATTTGCTCAATATTTATTATCTATAGGTGATGGGAATGAGAAAACTATGATTGGCGATTATATTAAATTGCCAAAATCTATGCTTCTTCCATATACGAACGATTCAGAATCGATAAATTATTTAATAGATGCAGTTTTTTACGATATACATGAATTTCTGAATAATTTAATATCAATGATGAATAGATGTATTCTTACTCCAAAGAATGAAGACGTTAACGAGATAAAGGATATTCTCATGCAACGTTTTCCTGGTGAGATAGTTAGATATTATAGTTTTGATGAAACTTTAGATAATGACAGCGATAAAATTTCCAATGATTTTATGAATATTTTGATACCTACTGGATTATTCTCATGAATTATTATTAAAACCAAATTGACCAGTGATATTACTTCAAAATATTAATCCATTCGAAAGTTTATGCAATAGAACTAGATTAATATGTCGACAATTCAAATGAAATATAATTGATGTTGAAATAGCTACTAGACATTACAAAGAAAAAAAAGTGTTTCTACTTAGAATTCTATTTACACCTCTTAATGATGAGAAGTCTTCATTCATGTTTAAACGAACACAATTCCCTATTCTTTTAAGTTTCGCTATGACAATAAATAAAACGCAAGGTCAAACGTTAGATTTTGTTGGTATATATTTACCTCAATCTATTTTTTCTCATGGACAATTATATGTTGCTTTATCAACAGTGAGAAATTCATCATCTATGAAGATATTAATTCGTCCAACCAATGAAAAAGATATTCGTACTTATTCATACACAAAGAATGTTGTATATAAAGAATTTTTATCTTTATCTTTTCTTACCACTGAAAATGCTATTTTATCATAAGGTAATGTTCATATAAATAATATCTTTATTATATCTAACATAATTTTTCTTACATAAACAATATAAGTTCTAGGAGTATGTTAATTTTAAAATGTATTGCAGGAAAGCTATGGATACTGCAATGAGAATGATAAGAGAGATCACACCGAACGTGAAAAATTGGTCAGTAAAAGCGATTATTGTAGAGAAAAACTTATCTAGAAATGCCCGGAACAGTACTATGACATTACAAAGATTTGTACTAGCTGATGAAGAGGTAAGTATATTTATAATGATATTAACTAAAATATTTATGAGATGAATATTTTAATTATGTCATTGTTTATTTTACTAGGGAACATAAATTCCAATCACGATATTTGGTCGTGATATACGAATCTTACGTTCTTCTCTGACTTTAGGAGACACATTTTATATATCAAACAGTATTGTCCAGTTCTGTAGAGTAGATTATCGTATTATTGACAATCCTTATCGATGGATTATAAATGCGAGAACTCTTATTAGAACAACTACATCAAATGAGAAAATACACCGATTGATTATCATTTTGTTTCACTTCATAATATGTCGACGCATGTTGATTCCATGCATTCAGTTGATAAGGGATAACATTTACTTATAATTTATCATTTCTTACATATTTTGTTACATTTCTGTTACAGATTTAAAAAAAAGTATTTCACTATTATTATGTAAAGTATTATATGATTTTGCAGACGTACTCGTGGTTGTCTTAAATGTCCTACTTGCAAAGACAGTCACTACAATGAATGAAAATACTATAAACCGTGAGGTCATAGTTGTCGATGAAGGGTACGTCAATTAAATTTAGTAATTATAAATTATATTTATTTATATTATTTTCTATTACCTTATGTTTCTTATAGACTGCAACCAATGTTTTAACATGTTGGGATCAATTTGTTGACATTGAATGCAAAGAAATTGTACAAGAAACTGAAAGCCAACCGATAATCCTTGGAAGACGTCTCAGAGCATCGTCATTTCATAGTATTTGTGTATATTTTTTGTTGGTTTAGAATAAAATGATGAAACATAAAATTTTTAATACAATATTTTTATTTGCAGATATTTCGTTATCAACAAGATCAACTTCCTCTCTGATGATAAATCCCACAGTAGAACATGCAGTTGAACTTTACAAATGGTATGAAAATTTTAAAACTTAAGTTTAGTGAAATGTTGATATTCTAACTTTCATATTTTTTTAATATTAAAGGAGCGTTAGCCATAAAAGATAACTTCGGGAAATAACTCATGATTAATGTCCACAATTGTCAATGTGGACTGATTAGGAAAGCGGCACATACCAGAGCGACCGACACAAAATTGGATAATCAAGATCCAACAAATCCCAAACTTGCTCAATACGGTATTATTTTTGACAATTTTTATTATATGTGTGTTTTGATCAATAAAAAATTTATATTAATATTTATTTACAGCATACAAGCATCTGGACAGAGGCAACAATAACAGTTTCTAATGAAAATCAATGATGTTGGTATATGCCATGTGATAATTGTAATCATGCCACTGAGGTCATGTATCAACAAAGTTTTCGCTGTAATTATTGCCAGAAGGACGGTGCTATAGCAACACCCAAGTAAGATATTAAATTATAAATTCTCTTCTATACTGTTATTCATCTTACTACTAATATATTAAAAATCTTTGTAGTAGATGTCGCGTGGAAGTGACACTGTCAAATGATACCGGTTTACTCACAACCACTTTATTTACAAAATTTGCCGAAAGTTTTTTAGGTTGCACTGCAAAACAACTATTGGATTTTGATACTGAGGTATATGAATTTTCTATTGTGATTACGTTTATTTATATTTTACATAATTTTACGTGTTTGATAATAACTTTTGAAATATTTATCAGGACACACCTGTTCAACTAAGCACAGTTGTCCAGACAATGAGTAATGGTCCAAAACTCGTATTAATAAAATTTTGAAGATATGAACAGGAAAATATTAGATATAATATCATCAGAGTATCTGAAAATTTGGATAGTTCATCATTTGCCGAGTCATCTGCGTCAACAGGTCTGACATATACTTCTACTGTTAATGTAGAGAGAGGACATTTTCATCCTCTACATGACCAGAATCACTATATTTAAAATTTGTTATTAATAAATATATGTAAATATTGTCTATTGTAGGATTAGATTTATTATATGCATGTTTTTGTATTTTTTTAATGTATCTATAAATAAATGATGTAAAGAGAGAACATTTGTCATCCTCTACATGAGTAGAATAACTATGTTTAAAATTTGTTATAAATAAATCTCTGTAAACATTTTATATTGTAGGATTATGTTCATTGTATGTATTTTTTTTATTATTGACGGCACATGCTTAAATTAAATATTTGATAAGATGAAACTTCAATGAAAGCTAGCAGAGATTTCAAATGAGGAGTGTATATATTATATAAATAATATACATATTATATGAATAAAATAATAGCACATTTATGTTATTTATGTACTTCTTATGATGTATATGTAAATAGTGTTTAAATATATATTAACTAATTTATTATAAATTATAATTATTATTTATCTCAACTTCTATTATATAAATATATATTATAAATTATACCAAAACATACTATTATAACCGAGCGCGTGCCGACTACTTAGTCATTAAAAAGGTAGAATGATATATTTTATGTGAATAAATACTTTATTTGAAAGTGATACGCACGTGCCGGCTACCTAGTCATTAAAAAGTAGAAGGATATATTTCATATGAATAAATACTTTATTTGAAAGTGATAACCAAAAGGAAGACTCTTCTATATGTTTCTTTTGTATATAGGCTTCTATACGTCACCTAGCTGCAAACTCCATATACTTGTACATAGAAAGGATATTTTACCTTGATAAGTTTGCATGATTATTCACTTTCAATTAATTGATGGTTATGTCAACGAAATAGCATGGTCCCTCGGTCCAACGAAAACTTAATTAATTAAGTAGACTATACGGCCAGAATGACCAAGTTGCAAATTCCAGCTAAAACAAATATTGTTTTTGTTGAACCAAAAAATAAATCACATTCACATTTGTCTTTTGCTTCTAAAATTCCAACAGGTTTACTTTAATTTTAGTCACTATTATAAGAAACTAGTGGATAATTAATTAGTGCCATTCTGTAAGTTACTTTCCTCATGCTAAGCATAATGACGGTGTACAGTCACCATCACAATCACTTATATAATCACTTAAATACCAACTTCATAAAAAATTAGACTATTCAGAACTGATTAAACAGTTAGATCTAAATCAATTGATGTCTTTACCGTTACTAGCAACATTGTGCGGCTTATGCAGGGTGATTTAAAGGTTAATTCACTCAAGTACCATTATCCACCAGTAGCGTAGAGTCTCACTTTCGTAAGCAAAATAATATTGTACATAACATTCAACACTATAATGATTTGTCAAGGTATGAGACATCACACATAAATTTTAATAAAATTTACTTTATTTTCTTAAATTATCACGCGTGTGATGTGAAACTAAAATTGTGTATATGACATCTTCCATGTATTCTAAATTAAAAGAATACGAAATTTCCTAAGGAATACTAGCTATAAGAAAGTCTAAGGTCAATAACATAATAATGAAATTAGTAAAATTATAATATAGACAATAATTAAACAAATCCCACTTTAATTTTTAGATGACAAAGGCATGATACGTCACCAGTATTATCATTATCTTCATCTCCTTTGATGCTGTGTTTCTTCAAAGGAGTCAAAATTGCAAACCCTGATTCTTCTAACCACAAATTTAAAATAGTATTAATGATGGAGAACAAGTTTAAAAAATTCATTTTACCACAAACTACTAAATTTCTGAGAGGTTTCTGTACAGGTAAAATTTCACACGACACATGATAAAATTTAGACCAAAAACTCCATCGAAAAGAAGATAGAGCGAGAATCGTAGGATCAACTAACGGTTATAAAGAATAGACCAATCAGATTAAAGTACATGGATTGCTGACATGACAATCCAAAGAGAAGTTAATCAAGGCCACTGGATTGATCAGATGGACAAGATTCACTTGATTGTTATTGTTGATAAGCTAGATCTCAGAGAATATTCTATTGATCTTATTTTTAAATAGAACTAGATAAACTGTATCAGATTATATGAAAACCTATAAATAGAGGGAAGATGTAACTCTAAACAGGAGACCACAACTCTCTGTAAAACTTTTCTCCATAGTGAAATAATATCAAAATCTTCCATTGATTTTTCTTCCCTTTAAGAAACGTAAATCATGGTGTCATTATTATCTCTCTCTAAATTATTTTCTTGATTTTCATATTATGATATAAGAAATTCATGACCAATAATCAAAGACGGTGGATTCTTTCCTTTTACATTTGGTGCTTTCATTGAGAGCGAGAAAAAAATCTCGAGAAATTCCTTCCAAAACGCTCAAAACTAAATCAAACGCCCCCATCAACAACGGAAGCAGAAGTAGAAATGAAAGTAAAAGTGGAAGCGGAAGCAGAACCAGAAGTGAGAAATGTTGTTGCAACGGGAACGGGAAATGTTGAGAACGAGAAACGTTGTGAGAACGGGAACGGAAAACATTAAGAATGGGAAATGTTGAGAACGAAAAACGTTGTGAGAATGGGAACGGGAAACCTTAAGAACGGGAAACGTTGAGAGAACAAGAACGGGAAATGTTATGAGAACGAAAAACGTTGTGAGAACGGGAACGGAAATGTTGGTAACAGAAAATGTTGTGACAAAGGGAACAAGAAACGTTGAGAAAGAAAAATGTTGTGGCAACGAAAATGGAAATGTCATGGCACAAGGATGAAAACGAAAATGGATACGACACTGAAAACGGAAACGGGTACGACACTGAAAACGAAAACAAATTGGAAGCCGAAACAGAAACGACATGGCAACAAAATCGGAAGTGAAAAAGGGTAAACTCGTTCCTTGTTTATTCGATTAACGTTATTATTGGCCTATTTCTTTTATGCCATTATTATTTGAAATAAAAAAAAATAGATCTGAAAATGTCGAAAAAAGAATTTGTTAAAATCAATTTGATGCATGTAAAAAAATTTAAATTTTAAATTCACATCTGAATCTTAAATTATAGTTTGAATTTTGAATTTTGAAATATCTTATCTTAAACGATAAGAACAATAAAATATCTTATAAAAAATTTGCTTCGATAAGATTATCCTGAATTTGAATTCTAATTGAAATTTTAAATCATGTTTTAAATTTTAAAACATCTTATCAAAATTTTGTTATGATAAGATTATTTTAAATTTTAAAATCAAATCAAATCTTCAATTCAATTTTTGAATTTAAGGTATCTAAAAAAAATCCTTCTTGATTGGTAAACGAAAAAATAAATTTTCGATCGGTTTATATTCGAAGATCTTCTTTTTTCTTTTACGTGTGTAAAAGTGCAGGAAAAATAAGGGATGAAGAAACAACGAGAACGGAAAAGTATTGAGAACGGAAAAAATGCTTGAGAAAGGAAAAAAAAAGTTTACCTGCATCAATCATAGCTTAAGTTGTTGACGAGCTCAAGCCTCTTCATGCTATTAGTAGCGGCGCTAGACTGAATGCCACAAAGAACAATGTGAGAAGCCATGGCATCGTCAAGGAAACTCACAGATTCCAGAAATGAGAGCGTTGGAAAATCATTTCAATCTCCACAAAGATGGTAAAGGTTCACCAGCAGTAGTGTTCTAGGACCCGGAACCATTTCCTGGAGCGGGAGTACCCACAACGGGCATAGCAGGAGTTGGTGGGAGAGGAGAATCAGAATTTGAGGAAGCCTTGATATGCGCAGCAGGGATGCTGGGAGTGGGAGCTTTGAGCGAGAAGAGCTTGAAGTATCCGTCTGGGTCCTCTTCTCAACAAAACCAATGAATTTACCGCAAAGTTTTTTTGTCATCCTTATGTTTGCTTGGGCTCGATCAAACAAATCTTGGTTGTCTGATGAGTTAGATGAAATAAAAAAGCTAGAATTATCGGATGCAGAACGGAAAAAGTCCTAACAATGGGAAATCATGACAACAGGAACGACTATCCACTACGGGAAAGGCAACGAGAGTGGAAAATGAAAATGGGATCGGAAACGACAACAAAAACGGAAAATTTTGGAAGGGAATTACATGAAAAATCTTATACCATCAGAAAGATAAGGAAGTCTACTTTTTTTATGAAAATCAATTTGGAGCTCTCGATCAAAAGTTATGATGATTTTTGTCTGTGCTCTTCAGAATTTAATTTGGAGTTTCGAGGCAAAAGTTATGGCACTTTTCATACATGTTGTTCGGAAAGAAGATTATGCAGAACTGTCAACTTCAGAAATTAAACTATAACAACTGGGAGATGATTACATTGTAAATCATGTACCATAAAAAAGAAACGAAAGTATTACATGCTGTTCAAAAATAAAGATTACGCAGAATAGTGAATGTAAGAATTTATACTGTATCAATTGGGAGCTGGACACTCAGCGAATCATATATTATTACAAATATATGGAAGTCTACTTCTTGTGAAATTTTATGAAATTAATTTTGGAGCTCACAACAAAAGGTTATGATGATTTTTGTAAAGGTTGTTCGAGAAAGCAGAATATACAGAATGATCAACTTAAATCAAATTGAATTTTCTTAGAGTCAACTACACAACAATTCTTATATCATCAGAAAGATAAAGAAGTCTACTTCTCAGCAAATTTTATAGAATTCAGTTTGAAAATTCTCATGGAGGATGTTTAGGAAAGAAGACTGTACCGAACTGTCAGCTTCATTTATTAAGCTTCACCAATACATTTAAACTTCGCTACAAAGCTACAGAAGTCAGTTTCTTTAAATTCTTTACGGAATGAAATTTGAGCTTCTAGAAGAAAGTTACGGTATATTTATTTCCTACTCATTCCATTAAAATATCATATATGATGTTATTCGACATTCTTGTCGCAGATATTTTTGTACGGAAAAAAGAAAAAGAAAAGCGAAATGGCGAAACTTTAGCAAGAGTCCTATAGGAAATTTAGGGCCCATAAGCTTTGCGAAAAGCTCATGTCATTGGGAGTGTCTACGAACATCATTCTCAGAAAGAAATGAGCCATTGAGCTCACCAAGAGTTCATGTCCATGAAGGCTTTTATTTTCTAAAGAAAATAGAAACGGGCCCTGAGCTCACGAAGAGTTCATGCCCATGAAAGCTTTTGCTTTCTAAAAGAAACAAAAACAGTCCCCCGAGCTCACCAAGAGTTCACTTCCATGAAGGCTTTTCTTTCTAAAGGAAACGGGTCTCTGAGCTCATTGAGAGTTCATGTCCATGAAGGCTTTTTCTTTTTAAAGGAAATAGAAACGGGCCTGTGAACTCAGAGCTTAAGTCCATGAGGAATAGTATCTGCAACACTACCATCTAAAGGAAACCAAAAAGAAGGAAGTTTGGAAAGAAGAAAATTCTAAAAAGGAAGAGCTCTAAAAAGAAAGAGTTCTGAAAAGAAGGAAGAATGAAAAACTCTGAAAAGAAAGAACTCCGAAAAGGAAAGAAATTTGAAAAGGAAGATATACAAAAAGTGAGAAAAAGTGAAAGTGGATAAAGGAAAATGTGAAAATGGAGAAAGAAAAGAGAAATTTTCTAAGTCACGATAAAAGAGGAAGTGGAAAATGAAAAGAGAAAGAAAGATGAAGTGAGAAGTAGATGAAAGAATAGAAGAAATTTACTAAGTCTTGAAGAAAGGAAAAATACAAAAACATACAAAATACTATGGTTATATGAGCAATGACACCTCCAACGTAAGAGTTTACAACAACATCCACAACAGGGAGATTAACAAATGGTCTGTCAAATAGCAGCTTGAAAAACTATGTTCTCAAAAAATACTTGTAAACAGAGATGCTCAAATCAGGTCCTATCGATACCAAGCTGAAGCCCCTCTCAAAGTGGAAACGAGGTCATGGTTCTTTATTTGAAACTAAGTCCTTGAAAATTGGCAATTCATAAGTCCCTCTCAAAGCAGAAATGGGAGAAACTCTTCAAGGAGCCCGTAGCGAAGGAAGCGAAAGAAACTCTTCAAGGAGCCCGTAGCGAAGGAAGCGAAAGAAACTCTTCAAGGAGCCCGTAGCAAGGAAACATGAGAAACTCTCCAAGGAGCCCATAGAAAAGGAAACGGGAGAAACTCTTCAAGGATCCCGTGGTGAGGGAAACAGGAGAAATTCTCCAATGAGCCCGTAGCAAAGGAAATGGGAGAAACTCTATCAATAAGCCCGTAGTAAAGGAAACGGGAGAAACTTTGTCAATAAATGCAGATCATCAAATCAAACTCCTGTTATGCAATTATGAAATTGTACACTCGCTCCTTACTCATTTCAGTAAATTATTATGTTATTGTTCTTGTACGATATTCTTTTCACAGATTTTAACGTACGAGAAGAGGAAAAGAAAAAATGAAGAAAACAGGAAATTTTCATCAATGAGCTCGTAGCAAAGGAAACGCGAGAAACCCTCTGATGAGCTCGTAGCAAAGGAAATGGAAGAAACTCTTTCAATGAGCTCACAATGGAAGGAAGAGAAATAATTTTCTCCAACATAAGAGTTGACACCTGGCAACAGATATAATTTTTTCCAAAAGGCACTAGACCCAAAATAACTCTGAAACAATGCTTGGGAAATATTCTCTGAACGGGAAGACGAAAGGTTACTCCAGAATAACGCATGTAAAGCATTCTCTGAGCGGGAAGATGAAAGGTTGCTCCGGAACTGCGCAAGTAGAGTATTCTCTGAGTGGGGAGATGAAAGATTGCTCCAGAATATCGTGCGTAAAGTATTCTCTGAGCGAGAAGATGAAAGATTGCTTCGCAATAGCGCATGTAAAGCATTCTCTGAGCAGGAAGATGAAATGATGTGTAAGTATTCTCTGAATGGGAAGATGAAACGACAAAAGAATACAGAAAAGATAGCCATAAATGATGCCCCAAAAGGTGGAGAGTAATGATATGTGATAATGGTAGAAATAATAAACATTACACTTCAACGAATAAAATTCCGTCGAGTGTAATGAGGGTCAATGTACAGGAAAAATTTTACACGGCACGTGGTAAAATCTAGACCAAAAACTCCATCGAAGAGAAGATAGAGCTAGAACCGTAGGATCAACTAGGAAATTATAAAGAATAGACCAATCAGACAAATGTACATGGATTGCTGACATTGCGATCCAAAGAGAAGCTAATCAAGACTATTGGATTGATCAGACGGTCAAGATTCACTTGGTTATTATTGTTGATAAACTAGATCTCAGGGAATATTCTGTTGATCATTTTTTTAGATAGAGTAAGATAAGTTATATCAGATTATATGAAGACCTATAAATCGAGACCAAGATGTAACTCCAAACAGGAGACAACAACTCTTAACACTCATGAGTCTTGTAAACCATTTCTCTATAATGAAATACTATCAAAATCTTTCTGTAGTTTTTCTTCCCTTTAAGGGTTTTTCATGTAAATCATGGTGTCATTTTTCTCTCTCTCTCTAAATTATTTTCTTGATTTTCATATTATGATGTAAGAAATTCACGACCGATTATCAAAGACGATGGATTTTTTCCTTTACAGTTTCATTTCAGTGTTCACATTCCATTTGTATTTTTATTTCTTTAAAGATTGTTATTATTATTATTATTTTCGATTTTCTATGTGCGATTATTTCGTAATAGCTAAGTTTTGACATTTTCTTGGCGTCTAGTACTCAAAATATATGAAACCAAGTCTAACCAATGGAAGTTGTGGGTATGACATCGAGACACTTTGAGAGCTTCAAATCGGCTATGGTGGATGATTCTGTTGCGATTCAAGTTAGTGATCCTACTCAGCAACCGAGTTCTACATTTTCTTGGCGTTTGTATTCTGATTCGAAATGGAATGAATCTAGTTGTCTGGTTGGGTTTGGTTGGTGTCTTTGAGATCTGGGAGGTAAGCTCTTTGCAGCTGGTATGGGCAACAAAGAGTCGGTTTCTAACGTTCTTAATGTGGAAGCTTTGGCTCTTCGTTGGGCAATCGATCGATCTCAATTTCTGGGTAAGGTTGGTATTAAAAAAATTTCTGATTCTTCATGTTTAATTGATGATATCATCAACAAGAATCAAACTTCTCAAGATATTGCACCTATTGTTTATGATATTCTACACCTCACAAAAGGGCTTCAGTAGTGTGTCGTTTGCTCATTGCTCTAGGGAGGTTAATCGTACGTCAAAATGGGTATTGTGTCTCCGGATGTTATTGTGTTTAAAGGCTTCTGAGGATAATTTTCAATGTGTTTTTAGTTTCCTTATTTCTTAATTTTAGTTTTTCGCTAGTACTCTTTTTCCTTTTCTGGATTTTTCCTACATGGATTTTTTTCAGGAAAGGTTTTAACAAGGCTAACCAGGGGGCTTTTCGTTTATTTTATGGTTGAGGCTCCGTCTGTGGTGTTCCTTTCAGAGCTCTCTTCTATTTGGGTGGTTTAGGTTAGGTGATGAGGGTGCTAAGGAGGTGTCAGCCTAGCTGAGATGACTTGATGCACCTACTGATTTCTTTTTCCAGTTTAAGTTTTGCCTTCTTGTGACCATGGGGTATATGCCCCTTGCATATTTGTATTCATAATTTATTTAATGAAATGGTTTTTTCTGTTGAAGTGTTTTCACTCTTTCTTGACAAAAAAATAGTTTAACCAAGTGGACCTAATTTCTTCTTGGAAAACAATAATTATAGGTTTGAAAAAAAAATTATACAGCCTCCAGTACATTTCCCAAAAATAGATGAATGAATGAATGCTATCTTAATCGAAAACACATTGAATTACATATTTTCGTATTGCTTTCAGAAGCACTAACTTCTATATTTAATTAGTATGACATTTTAAATCAGCACGTAAGTATGTTGTTGTTACCTCACAATCTAACTAAAAGTAAAAAGAAAAAAAACAGTTATTCAAAACTACTACTTTTTCAAACTTGGGATTATTTTTTGAGTCAGTCATATAATATGTTTGTCAAAGCTGGAAACTTTCCAAATTAGTAATTAAATCTGAACAACATAAGATCCACTATTTTTTTTTTCTGTTTTTCTTTTCCAAGTATATTTGGTGCTTATAAAACAATTTAGCCTAAGCTAATAAAATAGTAATCAAATTGCCAAGTCTATCGAGTCATCGCATATATCATATTGTTCGTAATAGATGATGTTGATGATAAACTACACATGATATAAGCAAACCCTTACTCATCTACCCATTTATTATTAATTGCTATTCAAACGAACCAAATTAATGGAATTCATTAGGAATAGTAAATTAGGATTATATTTTTGCTGTCAGAGTTTCCAAACCGACTTACATCATGATCAACAAAAATTGCGCCTCGATACGGAAACCATGTTTAATGTCCATTTAATTATAGAAATAAAAATGCTATATGGCATTGTTACAAAAACAGTTTTATATATTCAACATTATTCTGATGAAGAGCATACATGACGTGAAATCATAACTTTATTAGATGATTTAAAATCAAGTTATTTTTTACTTATTAGTTGCTATGCTTGATGTGAACACTGCATGCGAACATTAAGTAAATGAGTTATACACAAGTATTTAGTTGATAACAAATATAGTTAAATTTAAATAAAATGAAACCATGAATTTAAGTCACTCACCATTAATTTTTTAGAACATATAAATTTGTAAAACATGATAAATAAAGAAATATAAATGTATATAAGATATTACAAAGTTTATATTATTAATTCAATAACTCATAATTCTTTAGTATGAATTTTGTGAATGTCAGCTAAACATCATAAGTAAATTGTTCTTGATTATTTCAAATATATTTGATAATTAACCATAACCATTCTTTGATAAAATAATTCGATGAGTTAGAACGCTAATAGAAATGAATTGAATTAATCCTTTTTAATCTTTAAGGTGTAGAACAAAACAAAAAATTAACCTTCTTTAGCACCAATCAAAACACTATCATGCCCTGTGTTAATCAGTTATCTTTTCGGGCTAAGTTAAGTAGGAATGAAGAGGAGATGAAAGTTGTAATTGATCCCCCTACTATAGTAGGGGGTTATACATTTTTCTTTTCCAGCATAACATCTTGCTTTGAAGGAAGAGCAAGAAATAGGAAATGCCTATGGAGTTCTATTCTTAAATAGGAGTCTCCTGGTCTTGACTCTCGGTCATCTCTAGCAAGAAATTTCATCAAAGTGAACTGTGTCTCTCACTTTCTCTCGGGTTCCTCTAAGTTTCGATAGGCTTTGTTGTTAGGAATTGCAAAGAAGAGGTTCTTCAATAGGAAATTTTGTAGAATATACAAGTTTTGAGTGTTATTTTATGAGATAACAGTTTTTCAATAGTTTAGATAAATAACAGGTTTTTTAATCTGTCAATAATTTTAAATTAAAATGAACTTAATTTATATATTGTGTGTTTGATGATTTTTCAGGTATATCAAAGATATATAGATAATATACCGATTCGAAATATGCTAGAATTAATTATGTAATTAATACTTAAATTTTGAAATTTGAAACATAATCTATATATATAGATGACAAACCGTTTGAAAGATGCTATAATTAAGGATGTAATTAATGCTATTTGAAATTTGAAACACATAATATATATATGGTATATTTTATTTTTGGGGGTATATCAGAGGTATAAAGATGATATACCGATTTGAAAGATGATATACTGATTTGAAATCGGTATATCAGAGATAGATAGACCAAGAACTCAACCGTGTAGTTTCAAAAATTGCCTATATATTTTGAAGAAAGAAGATACACGATCTAAACTGACTTTTTCTTCAAAGTTGCTGAATATTCGGTATTGATAATGTCATTAATTTGAAGAATATTTCATTAACAAACTTTAGCTAATATTAAAGAAAATATAATCAATCGTTAATTATCTCCTAATTTAATTAAAAAAATCAATAAATAACATTTGAATTATAAATCATTAATTACCGAATTTTTTTAATTAATTACAATGACCCACAAAATCAGATTATGAAATTTACATATTCAAGGTTAAAAGCGTCAATCTATAATTTCGTCAACACTTGGTTGGTGATGTGGCAGTAAAATTGTCTATTTATCTAAAGTTTGAAAAAATACTATTTCTTAAATCGACTTTCAAAATTTATCGATTTGGTGCAATTACTTTTCTTCAAATCGAGAGTTATTCGATAGAAGATTTTGGGCCAGACGATGGCCATTAACTCAGGGCTGGATTGAGCTTTGGGCTAAGTATGGTCAACATGCTATATTGGAGAAAAATACTTATGTAGATAGGTAGTCCATTTTCGTAATAATAACCAAAAAAAGTTATATGTGAAAAAATGAATATTTTTTTACTGTAATTCATAAAACAATAACAAATTTATGTACATAAATACTATGATATATTTTATATACCATAGTATATTTAAATATATCATTAATATATTATATTATATTATTATATATCATTGATGATAATTATATATTATTTTTTAAATCACCAAAACGTCTCCTCTTCTTCACTTATCTCTCGCTTGAAAACCAAGTGTTAATAATCCTCATTTTCTCATCTCCGTCGTCTCTTGCTCCTTTATTCACGAGCGTCCAATCCTCTCCTCTTTCCCCTACCCACGAGATCCAAAACCTCTTCCTCTCTTGCGCACAAGAGGTTTGGGATGCTATTTTGGGGGTGGGGATTGTGGTCCAGTTATTATGTTGTCCGGTGATTTGTGTTTTGGCCTAGAGCTTTGGGGGCGATGACTGAAGCTCCGACAGAGGTAGTCTTTACTAAGATGACCGAGAAGAGAATGAATCTGATAATCTTGGAGATGGATGGACGTGAGAGGGATAGTGCTTCCTAAAAGAGGAAGACTGGGAGAGATGGAGCTTTGTGAGAAGGAATTTGAGAATCGACTATAATTGTAAATTTAATTGTTTTGGGCTAGTTGCCTAAGCCATTAAAGAAAATGATTTTTAGTCGACTAGTATAAAATATAATAATTAATTAGATTTTTATCATATATTTGAAAATATTATATTTTTATCAAATTTATTTACATTTCAGATTTATTTAATTTAAATATTATAACTGCCTTTCATAATATATAATAAATCAGTAATAGAAACCTCCAACAAAAAAGAATTTACAATTCATAAATTATAAATTTTAACAAATTAATGAAAAATAAATTAATATTTACATCAAATTATAATATTGATTACTCTCTCTCCAAATTAATGTAAAATTAAAAAAAGTACAAAACATTAAAGGAGTATTTACATAATATCTCTCTGCCAAACTGAATATCACTAATCAATCATTATTTCTCTTATTAAACCTAATATCTCTCTCAAATCTGTCTGTCACTCCCTCTCACCAAAAAGACAAGAAAACATTAAATTAATATTTGCATCAAATATTCTATCCATTAATATATTATGTCAAATCATATCAATTAGAATTTCCCCAAAAGAAGAGATTTAGAGTCCACTTTTTAATAAAACCCACTTTGATGGATTTCAAAGTTTATCCAAAGCGCATGTCATATTGTATCTTCATAAGTATTAAGCCTCTATACGGGTTCAAACTCTGTCGTCTTTTCCTGCTGCAAATGTGGTGCAGTGATCTGAAATAATATTTCTCAGATTTGTGAAGTAATCTATATGCGATTCTTCATACTAATTTGTTGTAGAAGTACTGTCTTGAGTGGCAGCAGATACTGTCAAGAAAAGCCAACAAACTCTTCTCGAGTGGCAACAGATACTGCCAAGTAAAAGCCAACGTACATAGCACGACAGAATTAAGGCAAAACCCACCAACTGCTTGCCAATTGCATCCAAGTTCCAATCCAAAAAAACAAGAATCTCTTGACGTCTAACTATATACCAATTCATAAGGTTGATACTTAGGATAGAAAACCATCTCTTAATTATGAACTCATTCTTCCAATGGATTGACTGTTTTAATCTCTTTCAATTTTATTTTTCTCGTTTTCATGTTATGTTTGAATCTTGAAAGTTAGTATAAACACGAGAAAGAAAATGTAAAGGATTACATATTCATAATGCAAATGTAAAATAGATACATAAATGAATTTTACTATATTAATACTTTCATTTCGTTTCTCCTCTAAGTCCCGTTACCTTTCTTCTGAAGATCGATTTCGTGTTGTAAAGACACCGTGCATGAAACACAACTTCTTCAGAAAGTGTTTCTATCAAATCGGAGTTCAAGTCCAGTCCACGGCATATAGAATCCTCTCTAGCATTCTCCCAAAACAAGAGCCAAATCCATAATGTCCCTACTAATTCTGATTCCTATTCAACCAAAATCCGAAACATGCTAGTGAAAAATCGGAAAGTATAATTCAAATCATTGGTAGTAAAACTCACCGAACCCGTGTCAATACCGGACGAATGAGTGTATTCATCAATCAAGACGATATATAGATAGCCGCTGCACCTCTCAACTTTGCATATAATAAAGGAACTGCATTGTCATTTAACCTTATCTCAATAAAGCAATTATCTCTAGTTTTTAATCCTCGGAAATGCAATATAATTAGACTTAATAATGTACAAGTCATCAACCCATTCCACAGAAATACACGATTCAGTAATCTCCAATTTCTATGTAATTAACTTGTTCTATTCATGAATTAATATTTACTTTGAGTTGTACATGTCAAGACGCAGAAGAAAGAATGGGATAATTTTCTAAAACTTCAAAAGAACCTACCAACACATTTAATGATATCACAGTTTCAGTATAATTTTCAATAATTGATGAAGAAAATTTCACTTTCACATTCTTACTTAATCATCCTCACAAGCATGCTCAGGATAAAGGTAGAGAATACCTCTGAAATTCAATCTTCATCTTCAACTCAAGTTGCATGTAGATAAATGTAGAAAGAATTGCCAACTTAATAATCTATTTATAGTTTAATAATTCATAATTGTAGACCAATTAAGAAAATTTACAACTGAATTGTAGATACTTTACCTCCTCAAAATAGCTTTAACACCTTTCACTCCTACTTTCAACTTCTTTCTTGGTTCAGCAGAAAACATTTTCGACTGCATATATATATATATATGAGAATTCAAACATTTTCATTAATCATTAGAACTAGCTACTTCGAAAATGGAAACTGCAATTTCAACCACAAAACTCCCAATAAATGCGTATGTATTAGCATAAAATGATTTTACTAAGACATGTCACGTGATTATCAAATATGGAAGCAAGAGCTTCAAGTTCCTTTACCAATACAACAACTTCTACAAGCAGAAAGTAAATTACCATGTACTATTAAACCATTTACATTGCACATGGATAGAAGAAACAAAATAATTAACAATTGTTGCATCTGTATGTATTACAAAAGTATGAAGGCCAGAATGCTCAAACCCTGTGATAACATGCATTACAAAGAACAAATAGTTTTATATCAAAGATAAATCATAACACAACTAACATTCAATGCTTGAATTTAAGAACATATGCAAAAAGTTGACCCCAAGGAGTTGGCCTAGTGGTAAAGGCAAATGTTGAGATGTGTGGATTAGGCGTACCTCACAGGTTCAATTCCTCCCAGCCTCAATTTCTCGAGGCCAATGTAAGGTCTCTCCGTCAAACTAACAAGGCCGGTCCAAATAGCCATGGTTATAAAAAAAAAGAACAAATGAGAATAGACTGCCAAGAATAGAATGTGGATCAATTAATTAAAAGTCAACCAAAATCGTTTATTTTCTTCAAGAAAGTTAATACCATTCTATGAGAGGTAAATATAGTGAAGAAGACTAAGGGTTTTCAATCTTATGAATAAGTAATGAACAAATAAGTAAGATGATTAAGATAAAAATTGACTTCTAATACTTGAATTGTTCTGAACCAAATAATCTTTGATGTTCCATAAATTGCCGACACGAAATCTCGACGTGAGCTATAAAATTTAAAGAGAACACCATCAAATTTAGCTATGAAATGATATAATATAAAGAAGATTCTAAAGTAAGTTTTGGGCAAGAAGCAGCATATAATATCATTTTGTTCTCTTAAGCATTGCAACGGATGTCCAATCTTTTGGGGGAAGTAATTAAGAGAGAATAAGTGAGGAGATAATGAAGTGACTCATTGCACGGATGAAATTAACGTAATTGATTCGCCATTGATGCCGTGTTTGGTATCGTTGTTTCCCGACCTCCAGTCCCTCATAAACTAAGCATAACATATATCATCCTACAGAAAAAAGAAACTACAAAGGAAAAAACTACAATGCTAAAACTGATATATTTCAACCGAAAGAAGGGAGATATCCAAAGTATTAAGATAGTAATATATACAATCATAAAAATTCACGAAATGATTATTTGATACACTAGCAAAACCATTTTAGGCTTTTCAAACCATTGTAAATAAATTTCCTATTCACTGTCAAGATGCATTGCAGTCAAAGGGGGATTTATCAATGGTTTGAAAAGCCTTTGTAATGGCTTAGTAGTGTAAAAAATCTTACAAATTCCTCAAAGTTCACTTACAAATTAAATTTCCTTAGCATACAGATCTTCCTGTATTATATATAAATAGCATACACATTTTCCTGCATAAATCAAAAGAACGACAAAGAAAAAAATAAAAAACAAATATAGTTTTTAAGAAAAAAAAAACAAAAAAATAATAAGCTTATTGTATCTTGTACACCTAATGCATCCCACAAACACAACATAATTAAGAAATAATCACTGTTAGTACAAAAAATTAATATAAAATTACAAAAAACATCTTTATTACTAAAAAAATTAATCCGAAACATCATTCATATAATAATTCTTTTACACCCATAACCACATCACTAGCTAGCAATCTAGTATCCCATAGCTTAACCGTCCCAATAACATGGCCAAGTAACTCTATCAATTAGATTCAGGTGAGAATTACCAAAACCAATAAAAATATTCAATTCTCCAAAGGAACTAGATGGCATGCGCATCAATAAAATAGTGCACTATATTTAAAAACGTACATCATAACAATCACTACTATGAGCTAAAAAACATACCATCAACAAGAATCAATTTTCTCACTTACAATATATACCTATTGTTATTTCATGAAATCTCTACAAAACTTCATTCAAAATTACCCAAACTCTCAACAAATTCAAACTACAAGTAGCAAACAAATATAGCTAATTAAGTTTATGATATAAACTTATTACCTATAGTAATGGCAAGGAATGCAAACCCCATCTGAAGTAGTAGCAGCTGGTATATCTTCCACTCTCCAGTAACAGCAAATAAGGTTTAGAGAGAGAAAGAGAGGAGAGAAAGAGGGAGGAAATGAAAGAAGGAGGAGATGGAAAAGGAAATCCAGAAAGAGAAACTGACAGAAAGAGAAGTGAGCACGCAAAAGCATTAGCATACCCATTTATACCAATCTCCCTCTGTGTGCTCACTCTCTTCTGTCAATTCCCACCTCCCTTTCTTCATTTTCCTCCTCCTTTTCTCAGTAACATACCAAAAAATTTTCAAATTAAAAAAAAAAAAAGAGCTATAGAGAAGAGATAATACGGGAACATACTGTAGCGTTGTGCGTCGTTATTATCACACCAGTACTGATTCAACGGTTTAATCTAAAATTGTAAAAAGGTCAGATCTTGTGATGAGAGCGCAGATGCAGAGTAGCCATTTTTGGAAAGAAACCCATCATTATATTATACTTAAAAAAAAGAAACTGTACTCCTAGTGCTAAGTAGTACCAAAATGATAGGACAATTTTATCACTGCACGAAATTAATTAGGGTTCCGAAGTTGAAAGAAAGGAAGACTGGGCTGTTAAAATTCTGGGTTTTTCCGATCACCATAAATTCTCCCTTATAATGACAAAAAATATGAAAAAGATAAAGACAAAGATGAACCCAGAAAAAAACCATTTTCTCTCTCTATATTCATTGAATAACTGTTGTATCGCTTTCTCTCTCTAACATGCAGGTAGCGCATAGTAATGGTGTGTGTCGGTGACACGTAACAACCAAAAAACCGTACTGTACCAAATAAAACTGTACCGTCGGCCACCACATCGAAATTCGAAACGCCTAAATAAAGAACAGGAATGGAGAAGGAAATTTAACGTCAAAGATACAGTCATGGCGGTTGGCTATGGCCTGGCTATAATCTCATCAATCAATCAATCGATTTATGTGTGATTAGGTTTTTGATAGAGAGAGATGGGGGAAGGGAAGGGAAGGGAAGAGGGATTTATAGAGTGAAGAGAGGGGTTATGATTGGTTGGCTGAGATTACTGGGAGTGATGTACTGATTGTTTAACCGTAGATTGGAAGAGTGAATCCCAGCCGTAGAATTAGAGGGGGCGGGTCCGGTAATTACCGTGCTGTCCTTTTGACGTCTTGGAAATTGGAGGATTGATTTGATAAAGAGAGTGCGTCATTAGGGGGAGACAGACGACCATTTTACCCAATCTGTTTTATAGCGTTTCTGAGGATATTATTGTCATGTCGTTTCAGATTTATCTGACGTGCTTCATTTTGACTCACTGTGGTTTGTTCATTATCTATGCTTACGGATTTTGTTACATTTAGATCAATTATTCAAAAACAGACCGCCTAAATTATTTCACAATTTAAATAATGTTTATTCATTTTATCATAATATTCACGAAGACAAACTCAATTATGGTAACTCAAATCCTTCCACTTCTTTGAATTTCAGTCTGATTTTTTTATAATGTTTTCGTATTTAAATATCGGTTTTAAAAATTAAATTGTTGTGCAAAATTGTAAGATTTTATTCTCACTCAACAAAATTTACAATCTACGATATATAAAAACAAAGAAATAATTGTGGAAGAATTTTTTTAGACAAAATATCCCTCCACCGTTTATAATTAAGAACTTAAAAATATCCATCAAATATTATACATGTAATTATATTATTGGTTTGGTTAATATTTTATGCATATTAGTAATTGATAACTCATCTATAGTTCTAATCAATTCATTTTTATCATTTAATAATGTAATTCTAATTATTCTAATTTTTAATGATTATTATTGACTAATTAATCTAGTTCATCTTAAATGAATTATATTAACAGCTTATCATTACATGATTGGTTTCTTTAATAATTTTTGCATGTTAATAATTATTAACTCATTTTTATTATACTTCACTAATTTTGATGATCTAATAATGTAATTATACATATTTTGGCTTTTAATAATTATAATTAACTAACTAATTAAACTTGCCTTAAATACTAATCTATTATTTCATATGTAGAGAAAACTTTGGTGATGAACCAATCGATAGACCTCCTCATATGCTCTTCATTTTGACATTATAACTTTTCAAGAGAGATATTATTTCATCGCATCATTTTAATTTAATTGCAGTATTCAACTTGATATCTAATTCTTACATGTACTCGTTAGTTTCATTTGTGTCTACATACCCAAACATTTTATATTTTGAAATATATCTAACATGTGGCTTTTTTAATGTTGTCCAATAACTTGATTTGTGAATATCTTGAATTTATGACTAGTTATTAAGTCTTTTAATCACAAAACTACTCAACACTTGGGGCGCATGTGGTGGACATCTAGCCAGATCAAAAGAAAGACTACTCAAGATCATTCTTCTCCCGTGTTCTTATCAGATTGAGTCTGCTAAGCATTTATCCTTTGGGTGCAAACAGAGTATGGGTGCAAATGGAGTATCTTGACATTGTGTATCGGAATGTCAATGGATAGAGTATAGTATGAATAATGACATAATACCCATGAACATTTCTCATCCTCATATATCCCACCACATATCCATGAAAAATTTGTGGGTAGGGTAGGGAGTACACATTTGGGTATGAGTACCTAGTGGATTTTTCTTACACACAATTTGTAAATAATTGGCAATAAATTTTAAAATAATGTGAGTTTTTTTTTTATATTTTCATATCAAAATCTTATAATAATATTTCATATTACGAAAATCAAAATAAACATAATTTAAAACACATATAAGTATTTAAAACTTCTAAATTCTAAACTTACTATCGAATCATTGTTTTTTCTTTTATTCTAATAGTTTCACAGCTTGATCTGTAGGCCATAAAAATATACATACAACTATATAACAAAAATAAAAGTAATACATACAACTAATATATATATATATAACTCATTTTCATCCATTAGGGTTGGGCAATATCTATATAATATATACTCAATTACATTAGTGTGAGGCAGAAAATTCAGAGAGAGATTAATTGATGATTTTATACATTCACTTTTTAATCCTAGTCATCTCCGAAACCGAACATATAGATTGTGATTGTGACGAGCTTCACTAGTGTAGTGCTTCTAATTAACTCATTATAGTAGAGATGTTGATCTTAATAATAGCATTAGACGCTTTTATAACACTCTAATCCTTACATTAAACATGAGTTCAAATAGAAAACAGAAAAGGATTGAAACAACGTGGCAAGATTCTAATGGGTCAATGGCTGAATAAAGCAAAGAAATGAACTGGCTTTCCAAACCTAATGTAAAAAATGACCTCTGAACTTTATTCTGGTGCATGTATTAATTACAATGGCTTAGTGGGAGGGGGACCATTATATATATATTAATTTCTTCTGTTTACCTAAAATGAAGAGTTTTATGTATCAATAATATCTGTAACCTAAGTTGAATTTTAGTTAAGCCCCACAACCATGTTTAGTAGATCATGGAATATATAACTCACTCTTTGTACCAATTAAATTTTAAAATCTAATAAAGGCGCAGTGCATGCTTTGGGCCTGCCTTTCCCAAACCCTAGTCAATGTTTGCTGAAAACTACGTATTTTTATCAAGAAAAATAAACTATAGTTTAATAAATACAATTATGAACATTTTCATTTGTATTTATATATTAGAAAACAGAAAAGGCATATCAGAGAATTCCCCAAATAATGGGCTCATTGAAGCAGTATCAGAGATAGAAAAAGTAATCTTGAGAGATGAAAGAATTCTCCAGAGATCATTTGCATTCATTTTGTTAGGTTAAAATGTAAAATACACTGTTACACTTTGATCAAAATGTAAAACATGTTAGAAATGATGAAAAAAAATTAAAGAGAAACGTAAATGAAAGTGTATGTTCAATAGTAGTCTGGGATTCAATCCTACATTAGAAACTCAAAGAAAATTTGTTGGGTTAATAAACCCAACACTCTTATCTTGGAATTAGCGTCGAGGAGCACCTCACATTTTGTGACACGCGCGCCGCCGCCGTCGTCCGGCTCAGGTGGGTTCGGTCCAGATCAAATAATTAATTTTTTTACAAAATTTTTCTCTTAATTAAATTTCTTGGAGAGGAAGGATTAATGCTTTGAAATTGTCAAAGTAAAGCAAAATATCTCCAACAGTTGCTGTGTTTTATCTGTAGAAGATAAACCTAATATCTCTATATCTCCAATTATCCCAAAATTGTGCATTATCTTATCTACACGTTTTGGCACAACTACTTTGCTTGGTCTCCAAGCTATTTTCAATTTTAAAAATACAGTGTGTTGCAGGGAGAAACATCCATCATTTTTCTACTGTTTTTCACATTACTTTATTCATGTTTGGGTGCATGCCTGAGAGAGAAATACTGAGAGTTCTGTGAGAGATTGAGATACTTAGTTGTTGTTGTCAGTCTAAAATCGTTGAATCCTGCAAAGACGATTCGTCATAGTCTTCAAGTACCGGGTGGAGGGCGATTATTGTCTTTAGGATATTGCATATGTGTAAACCTCGATCTGGATTAATTTTTTGATTTTATTATTTCTATTATAACCGTTCACGCAATCCTTTTCCCTGTAATCGCTTATCACTTATTTCCATGTAATCGTTTGTCTTTGAAGTTAAGCTGTAATCGTTTATTATTTCCATTTGTAATCGTTCAACATTATTTGATTTATGAAAGATATTTGTTCCATTTCCACAACCAACCAAATATATCCCTAAACTTCTTTTTCATATTTTTATATCTTTATAATTTGAGAAATTACAAAAACTATCATTCTGTTAAGTTAAAGAGTTAAAACTAACAGCAATTTTTTAAATACAAAAATACACATCCCTCTATCTCTTCCTTCCCATTTTGTTAGAGATGGACTTGTTTATAGCTCTCCCCATTTCGCTTGAACACAATTTCATCAGATCCTTTATCCTGCGAAGGATCTGATTATTAGCTAATGAAGCATTCGAAACGTTTAAATGAGACCCATCTTTTCCATTACTGCTTTTATCGTTATCACTCCCCATTACTGCTTTTGGCATTAGAACTGGATCCAAAAGAAAAACAATACCTTTCTCAAGGTTCTTGACATTTTTGGAGGCGAGGGTGATCCTGATTTTGTGAATCTGCTACTGAGGCTCCTCCAGGCCCGGCTTTGTAGGCTTCATCCCTGCGTATGCCATAATTGTCACTACACTCAGAAGTAAAAATCTATCAGAAAACTACTGATGACAGTTCAAATCGAAATATACATTGAAGCCACATCCATTATATAAAATCATCGGGGACTTATTGATACCCGTGGCTATGGAGGGACTGAGAAATCTAGAGAAATTACGGAAGAGAGCCATTGCGCTGAGTAGATGGTCTGCTGCTGGATTATGATTGACCAACTCCAGCCCAAGTAATTAACTGCCTTTAATTTAATTTCAATTAGTTTTGTCAAAAATATTAATTTAAATTAGAAAATAACTCATTTAGGATAGAATTTGTGATTAAAAAATACTGCCAAAATATGACAGAAGTTTTAATAAATATAATTTCCTTTTGTATGATAAACAATAAACGATTATTTAATGTATCAAAGAATCGTTGAACAGAGTTTTCGATAATTAAAATAAACTTTTTAAAGGGGACGTGGTATCAAAGAAATTGTGTTCAAGGAAATGGGGAGAGCTATAACAAAGTCTGCAACAATAATGAGAAGGAAAAGAGAGAGGGGGTATTTTTATATTAAAAAAATTATTGTTAGTTTTAATCCTTAAACTTAACAGTTTCTCAAATTATAGAGATATAAAAATATGAAAAAAAATTCAAAGGTATATTTTACATTTTGATCAAAGTACATAATATATTTTATATTTTAGCTTTTTTGTTTATTCAAAATACATTAAGATCTTACTCTAAATTCACATGGATTTTCATTTTGTAATATAGAATATGAATTTCAACTGAAAATAAATATTCATTGTATAAAAAAATTCAAAATTCAACTTTATCGACATTGATGTTCTGTCTTTAGAATATTAAATTTAAAAAATTATTTATATAGTTTCATTAGGTAAATCAATAAAATGAGAAAGGTGAAGTCTAATTTAGACTATATTTTAAAAGGGTTTAAAGGATAAAAAATAAAAATTTAAAAGCTTTTATCATTTAAGTTCCTTTTAATACAGTATAGATATAGATAGATATAGATATATTGATTAATAATTTACAACCCAAGTGATTAATTAGTATATAAAAAATATTTTTAGGAATTATACATATAATGTAGTATATGAGAGAAATATTGAATGACTCAGAAACTTATTACATACTTGTAATACACACGTGCAATGAACCTATAATTGAATCCATTATTTCTTTAGACATGATTATTACTTACATCATGTCATGTTTATATAAAATAAAAATAAATTTATTTTGCACCATGTTATGTGTTTTTTATTTATGTAATTGTATTTATATTTTTATTTGATTATATATTGTTATTCAATAAAGTTGTAGAAACATGTATGTTGTTTTTAAAAGAGAGTAAATAATATAAATTTGCTCTCAAAATTTGAATTTTGGGAAAAAAAGACGTCATTGGATAAATTATTTATTTCATATCTTATTTAACTTGATTTTCTTATTTTCCGTTTGTATTCTAAATTTTATTTTTCTTTTCTAAATTTTGTATAACTATATTTATGTAATATACTAACTTTACTAACATATAACGCATATCAATAACTAAAGTTTTTAAAATTATGTTTGTACTTGAATTATATTTATATTTTATTATTTATTATTTAAATTTTATAAAGATAAATTGCATTTACTCTATATATGTTAACAAATTAGTAGAAAGTTGTGCTATTGATCTCTGTATAATTTTTTTGAATAACTTGCTACAATAAACTTAATGTTAAATTTGAATATTAACTTAAAATTATTTATTAATTACTTTTTTTTGAATTCATTGAATGGGTGAATGAATTTAAAAAATCAATATCTACTTTGATCAATTTATTTATAATTTTAAAAATAACTAATTATTCGATTAAATATGTAAATTAGAAAATTATTTTGCACTACAAGAAAAAATGGCTTTAGGGACCAATATTTTAGTCACTAAAGCCCCTAAAGCTGGTCACTAAAGGTCTAACGCGACGAACATATGTTCGTCACGAACCTCGTCGCCTTCGCTTCGTCACTGAAAGTTGTTCGCGATGAAAAATGAAACTTGTCGAGTTAGACCTATTGCGATGAAGATATACTGGTCGCAAAAGGTTTTTGCGACGACCATAAAAGTTAGTCGCAAAAAGCTTTTGCGATCAAAATTTTTTTTGTCTCCAAAAGCTTTTGCAATCAAAAATTATTTTGACGCGAAAATCTTTTTGCCACCAATATTTCTTTTCGTCACCTAAACTCTTTTGCGACCAATTTTATTTGATCGTGAAATATTGTTTACGAACAAATTTTACATTTCTAGAATGTAAATAAAAAATACTGAATTTTTAATTTCTATATACACCTATAATAGTAATAATAATATCATCAGAAATTTATCAAACCCGATATTTTTCTAAAAAATACATATATTAATCATTAATATAGGTAATGTAACAAATTAGTAGTATTTCATTACAAAATCTTCAAATCATAATTCATTACAAAATATGATTCACAAATGTATCCAAAAAAGATAAATAAAAAAGAGAGTATTTAAAGCTTGATGTTACAGCTAGAAAACTTAACAAAAATTCTGAACCTCATGTTTCTACTGTTGAGTCATCGTGAGGAGGTGGAAAATCATTTTGACGAGCCCAAACGAGTAAGCTTTGTAGTTGACTTTCCATCGACTTTATTTGTTTCTCTAATACTATATTTTCAACTCGACTATTTTTCTTGGAAGATGTAGGTGGTGCTCCATGTCCAAGACTTTTATTTCGCCCAAAGAATTCTTCAACTATCACTTCTTCGGTGTGATGTGTGGCATCCTCATCGATAGCCTCATCCTGTAAAGCACACATACGTTCATGTAACCTCACAATGAGCCAAATTAGGTGCTATATTAATAATATGTGGACAAAATTTTTCAAACATTTACAAAATAAAACTAAATATGTAAGATATGTAAAACTTAAGTTACAATAAACTAAGTATACTGTAAATATTGAAATTTAAGAATCCATAGGGGTTGCCCAGTGGGCAGGAGCGCCCTGTGCCCTGATAGAGGGTTGGGTTCGACTCCTCCCCCTCCCACTTATCAATATATACTTAAATTCACACACTCACTCACTTGGTTGTTATGTAATTGTAGCCTTAAAAAAATATTGAAATTTAGGAATCTAGAATTGTTGTTATTATAAAATTTGTGTATATCTTTATATAGCTTAAACATAAAACAAAAGAGAGAATAAGGGTAAAACTAATGAATATGTTAATGATCTGCGTTATTTTATAAGTGAATGGAGGTTATAAATATTGATGTGAATATATTAATTCGCCTAGGTTTTGAATGTATGACAAATCTTATTATTCAAGTTTGTGTATTATGTATTATAATTTATTGATTCGGATGGATAAACTTTGTTAAAGACAAAGAATACAATTTTGTGAAGTATATAATTTTGTTTAAAGGCAAAGAATTCACTTTCTTTTCTTGCAATTCAGATGGATAATTTATAATCTCAATTAAATAAAAATATAAAAATGACTTGCTATTGAAAGATAGTTTGACATTCAATGCAAACCAACTAACAAACGAAACATTCTTTGCATGTTAGATTGAATAACTTCTGCTCATCTATCATCTATAATCTATCTATCCTATATATAAAAATATAAAAGTTGGAGAAATATTTTTAGACAATATTATCCCTAATTATTTTTTAATTCCCTACATTATTCTTCCGATGTATTTATTATCTCAACTATTCACATGAAAAATATTTTTTAACTACTTTACATTTATTCTCCCAATTATTTACATGAATTTTTTTAACTATTTTGTTTAAATTATTATTTTAAAGATATTTTCTCCTAATTATCAATATTTCTTTTGTTAATATTTTTTAATTTGTCATTTTTGTGTGTATATTTATCTAACACACTTTAAAAATAAAAGTGAAAAATAAAACTTAATTAAACATAATGAATCTAAAAACTCTATATCTATAACTACTCATCTGAACTTCTTTTTTAAATTAACCTCACAATGAAAACGTATATATTAACAAGAAAAATAAGTTTACATATAGTAATAATATTCATAAAAATTTACATTCGTGTGCAACACACGTCTAAAAACTAGTATATTAAAAAGGAGAAGCAAGGGGGGATTTTTTTGGACAATTATGTTCGCATGCTTTCTTTTAAATCCTAAAGTACCCCCTAAAAGTACACTTATCATATTTTTATTCGTTGTTACTATTATTTTTTACCACTGCCACACTACAACAAAAAAAAACGCTATGATAGCGGCCAAAAAATGCTATCATAACGTTTCCATAGCGTTTCCCAAAATGTGATGTATACCGACGTTATTAAAAGTCCCACTACATATGATAACATTTTTTAAACGCTATAAAACGCCTACGATAGCATTTTTTAAACACTATAAAAGCCTTTCATAGCATTTTTTAAATGTTATAGTAGGTCTTTTATAACATTTTATAAATACTATCGTAGATCTTTCATAGTTTTTTATAAATACAACCGTAGGTCTTTCATAGTTTTTTATAAATACAATCGTAGGTCTTTCCTAGCATTTTTCATTACTTATTATTTTGTTAATGTTATTAAATAGTTTTTATAACTTTTTTTATTACTTATACTTGCAATTGTACAAATATAAAAAATAAATAACTTTTTAGAAAATATCACGAACTAACAAAATCACATATCATTTTATTTAATTAGTCAAAATTGTTACATATTAATTGTCTACTAGAAATCACATCTCAAAATGATAATTATATTGATTTTTACATAGAGCAAGCAAAAGTAATTTAAAAAAAAAACTAAAATCTAGTCTAAATTCACATCTAGGTACTGAAGGTGGAAGTACCCTAAGAGGTCCACTTGATGATTTTTCTTGGTGAGGAGGTGGTGATGCATATAACTGCTTCCATATTGTTTAGCTGACAAAAAATGCATCCAGTTCCACAAGCTTTTGCAGCACTTTCCAGTATCTCCTACAGGAAGGATTTGTATGGATTACTCGAAGAACCCATTTCTCTGGACTCTGACAAAACGCAACGGTGGATGGGTTATACCTAGCTTTGTCCAGAAACCAAATGCATTTGGAAGAAGAGTTCTGCAGGCTTTATTTCTGTCAAATTTGTCCGTAGCACATCAGAATGATATATCCAATTTGATACACAAGAAACAATGTATATCAAATGTAACACGAAAACAAGACTTGCATTGACTATTTGAAAAAAGTAACTATATCATAATGATACAAGACATCTCTTTGCTTAATGTTGAATGAAATAGATGGATCATAAATCAAATATAACCCCCAATCATAAAAGAAATATCGAGTTGTTTGTAAACAATATTGTTTTGATAAGTAGCTCACTTTTCAACTGGATACATGCCACTTTTATGTGAAGACAACAGAACATCAACTCCAGTAACTAGTTAAATTAATAGTGGTTGTGGGATAAAATTACATTTTACACCCATAAATTTATGGTACTTGTCAATTTGATCACCAAAGTTTCAATGTCCCCAATTCGGTCCTTGTCTCACATATTTTCCAAAATTAATAATAACACTAAAATACTTTTTTTATAAAAAAAATAGGGGCCATAATATTATTGGAATATGCATAACATTTCAGTAGCATAGTGTTTCATTTGATGTTCATTCTTTGAAAAATCAAGGAACACACGCCAAACTACACATAAGACATTCAAACCTGATGGCCAAGAAAACCATTCATGAAGAAGGTTTGTCTCCCAATTTTCTTTCAAACTAAGGCTACCTTCTGCTTGAGCCAACAATAATAAATAATTGGTATGTGAATGAGAGAAGTTACTTGAGATTTGATGAGACTCTTCGAAGAAAGAGACAAGAAATGTGAACTGTAAAACTGCCAAGCAAGTTCGATGCAGGTTGCACCTGAAACAATTATTGGAATGATGAAGGGAAGCACAAAATAACTGGGCAATTTGTGTGTGTCTGTGTGTGTGTCTAGTTACTTTGTTTCCTATTTCTATTTGAGAAAATCCATAGGAAAAATATTTTGTTTCCACCGAGCTAAAGCAATATGTCGATGACTATAGTAAACTAAAGACATTGTTTCATAGCTATTTTATTTTGCTTCAATCTCCCTTATATCTTAGAGTGTCTAAGGTTGAGCTAGGAGGGTTTCTTAATGACTTTTTTTTATTCTTATCAGAGTTATTTCACAAAGACTTTCCATGGTAAGGAAGAAGGGGAAAACAAGCACACTTGGAGAGCGCGGTACAACGAAGAAGTTGTATGCTGTGTTCGGGAAGGATGAATCACTTTCGAAAAGGAATATATTGATTCTCTTTCAATTGTTTGGACCGTAAGTACGATCCCTCCGTCACCCTAGAATGAAATGGGCGATCTCATAGTTCTTGGTCTATGAAGATACGTTGTTAGGTGCTCCGTTTTATTTTTCCATTGAGGCTGAGCCTAAACCTGTGCTCGAGCGATAATTGTCCATATACTGATAAGAGATGTACGGATTCTCGAGAAGATAGGAGTCATGGTGGTCCCAGGCATTGGTCATGGGTAAAAGATATTTTCATCATTTTCATAATCATAACAACCAAACAAATGCACAACAGATGAACAAACAGATTCAGATAAAACCATACAAACCAAAGAGGGGCGCGCTGGATGGCCTGATGGATAGCTCCAAGTACCTGAAACAGTAACATAAAAATTAAATAAATACTTTCTACAGAAAAAATATATATTTCACTACTATAAAAGAATAAACATGTATATGCCGTACTACTCATCTATTGATCAGGTTTTGTCAGACATGCGAAGATGAAAGATTCCTTGAATGTAGAGCAAGCTTTGCAAGACCAAATTGGAATTCTGCAATCTGCATAAGAGTAGGTATTACGTAGAATTTTGGGGACAGAAAGCAAAAGTGTTAAAATCTCATGTAAATAGATGAACTATACTTTGAAAGCACCGTGAAAATCAAGAAAAAAAATTAGGATAAAAGGAAAGTAGAGTTAGTGTGGGAGGAGAGAACTCAATCGTCTTCGGAAGAAAAGCCAAGTCCTCCAAACTGAGTCGTCCTGGAATTAAACAGGCCAAATAATTTATTAGTCAAATGAAGAAGTGTGTTTGGTTGGATCATTCCCTGTAATCATCAACCAAGGAATAACACATGAAAGGAAAGGGAAAACTTTGAAAGAATAAAATTCAACTTTATTGACCGAAAATCAACTCCACCGTTCACTAATTTATTATCCCTAAACCATAATAGGACAGAATAGACATGACAAAGAAATCCAAAAGTGATAAAAGTTAGGAACAAAGTAGCATAAAACATTTCATAATAGAAACAATTCTATCCATACCAAATTCTGAGTAACCCTAAATTCCGAAAATCAAAAGCACAAGAAGAATAAAGCCATCCTGGAATTCCAAGTCGAAAATACTTTTCAGCATAAAATAAGAACATTTCGGCTTAAAAACAAAAATTTCATAAGATTCTTCATTTTTTATTTCTCAAAATACTACAATCCTATAAACCACCGATAATAACCCAGATATAAGAACAATCCACAAGAAGAAAACTACACTGGATAGGGTATACATGCAAAAATATCCATGGCTTTCATTGAAAACATAAAAAATCAGAACAATATTAGAAAACATCATAACAATGTAAGGAAGAAAATTTTGGAGAAGGCAGAGAAGTGAAAGCGAAGAAACACTAACTTGAACATAAGCCAACATCAAAATCAGACTTCACTCTCTCATAAAAATACAGAGGAGATGAGAAAATAGAACAAAAAGCACCAAAACATCATCTCATTTCGTATCGTCACTTAATTTATGTAGAAGCTCAATCGGAAAAAAAGAAGATGAAACCAATAATTTTCTTGATTACACATCAAAGTATGCATCTAATGGGCATGAATTATTGGAGAAAAAGAGTAGTTATGATTTTCTATTCATTTGCAGGTGGATGTAAGGATCCCAAGGTATAGAAGTCCACCTACGAAACAAAATGTTATGGCAACAAAGTAAGCCAAAACAATATTTTCCAAAACAATGTTGTGGAAAGTCTCTAAGATGGAAAAGACTTTCCATGCCAGTTCATCATTTATGATACTTTTAGTTTCATAAAATAATATTTCTTGGCTTAACTAGTATGTAACGATAAATGGGGAAAACTTACTAGGAATGAGGCTAGTTTCTCAGTCAATTATATAACACCTAATTGTTTCAAAATAAAAATTGTCATTTATATATTTGCCTTCTAACAAAAAAAGGTGTCATTCACCTCAAAATGACTAGAATGATAATGAGGATCTAGAGAACAAGTATCCAATAAATTTCATTTAAGAAAAAATAAAACATTACAGCGAAATGAAAATTAAAATTTACATTTTCTCTCCTCTGTAAATGTTGAACACTTAGAGTTTGATTTCTCAATCTCGCCCACCAACTTAGCTTCTTCATATTTTTCATTCACTTGCTTTGGCTTCTCCACATATGCAAAACCCAAAGAATTACCATCATGATTATAAGATTCAGCATTAGAATAATGAGTTTCCGTCATAGACCCAACACGTTGGTCCTGCTTAAACCCCATCTCAGATCTCCGATTAGAAAATCCAAAAACAAGAAGTATCAAGACAATAAACCTAAAGAGTTTTACGTTTCACACATCCTTCCCCAAACAAGAGAAATTAGCAATTAGAAATCAGAAAAATTTGACCCAAATGTAGAGTGAAAACATGAATTGAGACAAAACAAGGCTGAGAATCGAAAGAAAATGAGATCGGTAAGGAATCATACCTCACTTTCAGAGTATTCTACATGTTGAATAGCAGCTTCCAACAGTTTCTAAAGACTTCTTAAATTATTTTCCCATCGAAGTTATATACATCTTCACCAACAACAAAACAAACCAAACAAAAAAAACTCTCACAAAAGAGAATCTTAATGAAAGCCAAAGTTGGCAAAAACTCATACAACTACCTGCCCATAAATCGTGAACACAAACCCTAATTAATTCATATGAAAAACTCAAAAATCACAACAACCAGACAAAAATCATAAAAATCAGGCATGGATTTGAGATTGAAACCCACCTCGTAAGAAAATAAATCCTTACCACTTATTATGAGCTGCAAAATCGAAGTAGGAGAGAGTACGAAGACTCAAGATTGAACCGAACTTGCAAGATCTCTCATACGCTCTCTGCCTCAATCTCTCACTCTCTCTGTTTTGGTGTCTCTCACTCTTATTTTTAGGGCACAACAGGTGATAGTGCGCATAAACTTATAGGGTTCATATTCTGTGCATCTTCTTAGATTTCTCGCCAACCTTTAGTGCTGGGGGATCTCTAGCTTATAGGAGGCTCAAATCCAGCGAGCTAGGGCTCCTCAATTCGTTGGTTTTTGGCATTGTGACATCATTTCCCTCGTCTGAGTGATGTTATCGTTTGCTAGGTTTAGAATCAAGGCTGGCAGGGCGTTCGTGAGAGATTTTGGCCGTGAGTTTCTTGATACAAAGAGATAGATAGATAGAGAGAGAGAGAGAAGAGAGTGCTTGTGTGAGATCGGGAAATTTTTGGAACAAGAGTGTGTGAGTGGGTAAGTTTTCACCTCCCCAAATGTTGGTCAAAATATCACAATTCCCTTCTCCGACTCATTTAGCGCAGTCATTTTTATCTTTATTGCGTTTTGAGATAAACTGCCATAACAAAGTGCAATAAAAGATTTGTTTTGTTGTAGACTTGTAGTGCCACAAACTAAGACCATTTGGTACATTTGAACAACCATACACCTAATGAATACAACTTTTGATTTGAAACAATATGATATTTTTAAGTGAAACAACATCATTTTTAATAATGAAACAATATCACTTTGTTAATTAGAGAATTATATATTGTTATGATGGAAACAAACAATATGTAACTGTGTAAATATAGTTACACAAAATTTACAAACGAAAAATTAAATTTACAATACAAACGATAGAAGATCAAAGTTTAAAATAAAATATGAAATAAATAATTTAATTCTACAAACATCATTTTGCCTTTTAATTTTTGAGAGCATATTCCTACTGTACACTCTTAAGTTTTTTTCCTACAAACATGCATGGTGTGATACGACATGGTTGAATCAAAATATTTTAACAAACACAAATAATAACAATACAACATTGTATTGATTTTATTCAAATAAATTAAAAATAAATAATATGATGTTATATATTTTTATTTAATTCGCATAAACACAACATGATTGTAAGTAGCAATCACAACTAAAAATATAATATGTTTAATTACATGGGGTGTATCGCATGTGTGTATTGACTAGTATTATAAACAACCAATATAAATGCACTATTGCAAAAATTGGGGGTATTAAAAATAATAATAATATTATTATTATTATTATTAGAGAGTATATATGAAGTTTAAACAGGGAACTTGAGAAATGAAATGGCACTACAATCACTGTAGAGATTGATAATAAAATAAGAAAGGAAACAGACTGGAAAAAAAGATTTGATTTAATTATGGGAAAAAGAGACCACGCTATTAAAGAGATATTAGTGAGTGTTCAACGAGAGAGTCCATCTTCTCCTTTTATTTTATTTTATTAAGTATAAATAGTTGTAGAGTTGCAACACTTTAGGCTGGTCGTTGGGTAGGCTCTCATGCTCATGGACCACCTTAATAATTCCGAGGTGATTCCAACCATAAATTGGAGAACCTTTTGTTAATTTAATATTTTCTCTTTCATTTTATATAAAAATAGATTATATTACATGTGAATGTTTTGATTTCATTGATATATACATATATACAAGAAAATAAAGGTAGAAATAATAATTTGAAGATTTTAATGTAACACGATTAAAATAACTAAAGATGTTGTTTGTCCATATTTTAATGTCTGAAAAATCATTTTCGCTTTCTCCTATGTATAATATATTTAAAGAGTATACTATCATGATTGGTATATGCTTGTGGTTATATGTGAAGAAAAACAATATGTTATAAAAAACCACATTACTTTATAGTTTTGAATAACGTTTTGCCTTGAAAACAATGCTTCTAATTATAATATATATATATATATATATATATATATATTATTTGTCTCTTATCCCCAGTCCATATTTGAGATGTGAATTTTTTTCTTTTCATCTTTTATTTATTATTTTTGAAAAACTTGACGATTAACAGAACCGTGTGAAGAAGTGTCAGTTGGATATATTGGGTGCAATTCCATGCAAAAGTGATAATAAATCATTAAGGCAATAACTTCTCACAATTATGCAGTTGGCCGGTTGACATTAAAGAAATTAATTCAATTTCTTCCTCACAGAGTGAAATTATCTCTCATGAGAAAAGAACATTGTTTTACTTTTTGGATTTTCCTTCAGGTTATTCTTAAATCAATTATACTTCAAGAAAATCAAGAATGGTGAGAATCTATAAAACTTTTATGATAATTATACACCGGAAGATTAAGATGTTGGTTGAGATTAGTAGATGTAGATTCAACCAAAACACAAGTTGATCAGTTTCTAAATATAAGTTGATGATGTTATTTCAAAATATAACAATAGTCAGAGTGAGAAATAGTTTATGAATTTTTAATAATCCAACATATAGGACAAAAATCAAGTTGATTAACTTTTAAATACATCTCTTTAGCAAGAGTTTAAGCCACGAATCAGAACAAATCTTAGCCCAATTAACAAAATTCGAAGAATCTGATTCTATAATTACTCTTCCCCAACCAGCATTTGTTGCAATTCTCATGATTCTATTAATTAGATGATGCACATGTGACGTATTTATTTCTGTTTAGATGATTTAACCTTCCAATCAAATTTGCTTTCTATACAATAATTTATTTACTAATTTAATTGTTGGAACTTTAGTGATCCACTGACCACGTACTATGCACATATGTTTATCTACAAAAAGAAAAAAATAGTGGATACTCACCACTATTCCATATGATCAATTTGAATTTGATTAGTAACTAATCTTGCTTTAATGACTTTGTTCATTAGATTCGTTTAAGCACTAAAGAGTATATGATTTATCTTTATACAAAAGTATCAAACCTTAAACTTCTATAATTAAGTGGCCAAAGAGGTTGACTATAAAAAAGTTTGTGATTCGCAAAAATCATAAAATTTGAGTATGTATTATATCAAAAGAGTACATTCAATATTTGACTCACCCGTGCAAAGATATTAATGTTTCTTAGAAAACATTTGTTCGTAAATCTATAAGCATCAATGTAGTAGTTAAATTTGTTTATTTATGATCTCACATATTTCACTTCCTTTCTATCATATTCTTTAGATTTTCTCGTTTGCTACATTTACTTTTACGGTAAGGTACATATTTTTCATAACAATCTACATCTTATCTCCACATTTTACTTCAAATTTAAAAATTATTTCCAGTTAAGGCATGAGTAACTTTAACAAACAAACTCACACAAATATTTTAGTAAGGACAACCATTGTCCTTCGGCAAAAGGACAAACCAATAGACACGTCCCACTCCAGATGAATGAATTGCACGTTGCTGTCACATTTGACCAGAACGTGTTACTTTAAGAAAATGTATAAAAGAAATGAAAGGATTAAGGATAAGAAAAGAAGCCATCAATAACTACCAACTAACTATCTAAAGCAAACCAATGGAAATTGGTTCTGTGTAAAAAGGAGAGTTGAACCCATGTGTGATTAGTACAGTCGGTAAATGGAGTTGTATTGTTGTAATTATATTCATAAAATTTGGTGTAATAATTATTTATGAATATTTAATTATTTTTCAGATATTTTGTATTACTGAATTTAATAAATAAATAAATAATTTCTTTTAATTTAAGTGTGTTTATAATTTACTTAAGTCATGGAACTATTATCAACGTAAGAAGAGTAAAGATAGATGAGTCTTTCAGACAAACTGTTCTGAAATAGTTCATAACTTTATTCGCAGTCTTGGAATCGACTGGACAATCGAATCCGACTACGACTGTTAGGTTGAATCAATGGATGCCAGTCTTAGGGCTTTACTTTGTTACTTGCGATCTTTGATATGTCAAATGGGTGAGTTCGAATTAGTGGACATTATCTCGGTTATTGAGATCGTAATTCAACTATGTTGGAGTTACGTGATTCACAGATATAAAAATTTGTGGTTGGATTGCGAAAACAACAATATCACATTATGTTTTATTGATGGGTGTATGAATAAATAAACCGGGTCTGATATTCAATGAATTAAGTCATTGATTAAGACTTGTGAATTGTACGGGGAATTCACTATTATGTTTTTTTATTCATTTGCTAAATGAATTAAGGAAATAATAACAAGAGAAGTAAAACGATAATTTTACATCTCCCCTCTTGTTACTCATATTCACGATGCGTAATATGTTAAAATATTCTGTGGGTCGTGAAATAAAAAAGTTTATTTGCACCAACAGAAAATGTAGCGCACATGAATCGAGAGTTGATTCGGTATCGAACTTATAGTGGAGTCGTACAGTGTCAGGATTAAACATGTCAGAAATTTATAAAGATAATTCGCCGAGTATTTGAATCCTATAGCTTTGTTCATGTGGGTTCATTCGATCTCATGAATAACTCATGAGAACAAGAATAGAATAAACGATATCAGTTAGACCAAAATATATTTTGGTGCTAAGGTATATTTTCCACACTCATATGTTATGGTTATTGTCACTTAATTAGTTAAGTGTGATTGTTTGTACTGAAATTAATTAATTTATTAATTTCTAATTATTAAATAATTAATAAATAAAAAGAAATTAATTGATAGAGATCAATTAGATTTATCAATTGGATTGATGGATTTCCATACAACACAAACTCTAAGAGGATATATACAAAATTCGGCCATGATGGTTATTTTGGAGTTAAATTTTGAAAATTTAAAATATAGAGGTAATTTACAAACTCCTAAAATTAGTAACTCTGTGTGTGTGTTAGCAATTTGATTGTGACACGAATTGTATTGGATACAACACAACCCTGGAACACAATGATTGATACCGATCAATATAGTGTGTAATCACACAGAGAGGAAAAAAATCCCCCATATCACATGTTGCAGCCGAATTTCAAATTGAAGGAAGAAAAAAATAATTTTTTTATTCAATCGTTTTGAGAGCCCACGTTCAGTTCCTAAACAAATTCTCATGAGATATATTTCTGAAATTAATAAGTGGTTGTTAGTGTGAATAAAATTTTGAGAAATTGGTTCTTGAAGATCGTACTTGAATTTTGGTTCTTGAAGATTTGGATCTTTAAGTTTGAATAACGTGAAGAAAGAATACAAGAATTCCACCAATTCAGAAAATCTCTTATACATCACAAAGTTGAAAATTGTTTCAGCCTTTTTATATTCGTTTAAATATCTGATATGCATGATCGTTTGTTGTTATAATTTTTAACTATTCAATTTGATTAAATAAGTTTTAGAAAAGATTTTGATATTCCGCCCACGAACCGTTCGTTGTTCAAACTTATTTTTCTTTAAATTTTAAAACTCATGATCCAATAGTTCTCTTTTCTTGTCTATTGGGGTCTGATTCTTGTGTGAAGCACTCTGAAGGTTTAGTATCATTAAATACACTAGACCAATGTGGAGAAATGCACCCTTAAGATCATCCGAGGAAGGACTAATCGAGGTACGTATAATTTGAATCGGACACCCAGACCAAGATGAATGACCATGACCTATTTTATCTAGCAAACAAGAGAGAGTCATTAATTAAATCAATGAGTTCTCGAAAGCACCCACTTGTGAGAGATGGGGTGGGTATTCCTTCCTGTTTACCTGAACAATGAGAGGTTATGTTGACAAATCTCAACAATTAAATAACTTTATAGAATTATTTGGAAGCTCCGGAATAAATCTTGCTTTGAAGGGGTTGGGTTTGATCCTCTGAGGACGATTAGTGCTATGGCTTCGCACGTTGACTCTTTTAGCTCGACTTTGAGTGATCCTGATTTGACGAGGCCGACTCTGTCTGCGCCTTATCCTTTGAATGTCTCTGATCCTTGGCATCTTCATTCTGATGCTACTTGGAATGCAAGTAATGATTCGGCTGGACTATGTTGGTGTCTTTGGGATCCCGAAGGTACTCTTATTGTGGCAGGTATGCCGAGGAGACTAGGTGTTTCTAATGCTTTTCAGGCTGAAGCGTATGCTATGCTTTGGGTGCTCGATAATGCTCTTCAGGTTTCCAAGGACGATATCAAGGTGTTTTCTAACTCGATGTGCCTTATAGAGGATATTAAGAACATAAATTTTACTTCTCCGGACATTGGGTCTTTAGTGGCTGACATCATTCATCTCGCTCATGGGTTTAATAGAGTTAAGTTTTCTCATTGCTCTAGAGATTTAAATATCTCTGCTCATGATTGCACTGGGAAGGGTATAAACTTGTCGACTGATACAATTATGTACGTCTCGGATGACGATTTTAACTCTGTTTTTTTATTTTCTTGTGCCTTAGCCCTCTTTTGGCTAGTATTCTTTTTCATTTTCTAAATTTTTCCCTTAGGATTTTTACCAGAGAAGATATTAACGAGGCCAGCCAGGGGGTTGTTGAAGCTTTTCGGTTGAATCTCCGCTTATGGTGTTCCTACCGGATTGTTTCTTCGCTAGAGATGGTTGGGTGTTGACGTTGGAGCTAAGGAGGTGTCAATCTAGTTGAGATGTCCTAATGCTTCTTCTGATCATCTTTCTGTTCTGAAATTTGACTTTCTACTCTGGGTATGCCCCTTGCACTTTTGCATTTCCTATTTTTTATGAAGAGCTTTTTCTAATGGGCTGTTTCTTTTTTGGACAAAAAAAAGTATTACCTAAAGCTATGGCTGGCTATAAATGCTGTGTTGGAGTCTTCGAACTGTGCTTTTTCTACTTGGTCAACCACAATGAAAGCCGACAAGAAGGTCGTTGCCTGATTCGGTTGTAGGTTTTGATTTCTAAGAAAGACAGACTATGACTTTCGAGGTCTGGAGAAGGACATCAGGTTCAGATGTAATCCTTTAATTTTCAAAAACAAATAGTAAGGAAATGCGAAAAAAGTAAGAAGAATGAAGGGAAAACCTACAGAAACTCGGCAAATAACAACTGAACAATAACAATAAACCTGGTAGAGAAGTTCTATATCAACGGAAACTGTTTTAACAAAATGGCTTAAAACTGGTGTTATGTTCTAAGGAAAAAAAATTAGTGTGTTTAATATTAGGAGTATTTTTCTAAATTGAAATGATATCATATTCATTCATAATCACTTTATATACGTTCTCTTATTAATCATGTGAATATACTTTAAAATATATTTTTAAGAAATATTTTAAAAAACACTTGAGTCATAATCACTTCATATACGTTCTTTTATTAATCACGTGAATATACTTTAGAATATATTTTTAAGAAATATTTTAAAAAACACTTGAGTATGAGTGTAGATGTGCTTCTTATTATTATTAATGTGTTTCAAGCAATTGTCTAACAAGTGTGACTTGTAGTAACATTGTTTAATGCATTAAAATATTTTAGATGAAACTCACTCAAAATCATTGGCAGAAAATGTGACATGCTTTTTGCCAGTCATTCCCTCTTCACTGAGAATCAGTTTCTCCACTTCTTTGTTTTTTCCCATTTCCTTTTTACAACAGCTTGGCAGAGTCCAAGGGATTTCTGAATATATGCCTCATGAAAGTGCAGAAATCGGCACATTCAATTTTTAAGGGCACAATATATCCAGTCTGTATAGAATAGAGTTAAAATTTCAAGGATCATCTTAACTATTTTGAGGTAAGTTTGTTTAGCCAAAAAAAAGAGAACAAATTTAAAGCTAAATCGCTCCTTAAGTTCCTTTAGGAGTATAGTTTATACGTAGTAAATCAAGTACTTGATGAAATGAAGAGAGACAAGGAAAAGTCACTAGAAAGATCATAAAGAGAGATTGTGGATCTCTACAAAAAGCACTTTCTTCTATTAACAAAAAATAAGTAACGAACCCACGTTTTTCCACATCGATACCATCAAACAACGACTTGAAAATGAAACTATCTTGCTCCTACGATCATACAAACTAAGACTACCTGTCAATATAACAGCCCTCTAACTACATTCTGGAACAAAGATTGGGGCAAATAACTAGTACAAGTTTACCTGTCATGGATAAACAGCTTCACAGCACCAAACAGAAGTAAAATATCAACTTTTTGCCCCTCTTTTTCGCTTCTCTCCGGTCCTGGTGTCACTTGCCTGAGCCTTTGATGAGCTCGAAGACTTTCCTTTCATCCTCTCGGTCCCATCCCCACTTTCTTTTGTTTTTGAAGAAAAAAATGTCACCTTGCTAGTACCATTAACATTAGATTTTTCACTACCACTTTTGGGGGTTTTGCCCTTGGAGGTGGAGGCAGTCTTTGGTGTTTCTGGCTTGGACTTCACTGACTTTGGAGTTTCCTGCGTACTTGTTTCATCAGCCTTGGACTTTCTAGTCTTGCATGTGTCAATTTCATCATTTTTCAATCTGGTACTTGTTTTTTGAGCCACATCGGATGACTTACTACCTCCACTTCTGGACGCATTATCCTTAGATTTGCTATGTGGCGAGTCATCGGTTGATTTCCCAGAAGTTTTGGATGAACTATCTTTGGATTTACCTTTGCCTTCACCAACATTCGTCGAACTACGACCAGATTTTGTAGCTGCACCTTGGGATTTTCCGGAAGAAGCTATCCCACCCCTAATATTTAACCTGAACTCTCAGAAAATCACAGAAAAATAATATTCTTTAGGAAATTAATCAACTCACTTTTTGGCCGAAGCATCCATTTTTCCTCGCTTGGCTGACTCATCTGAATTTGGCTTCGTTTTCTTCTTTTGAGGGCTAAGATAACAATCAAATGAACAGCAGGTAAACAATCTTTTATCTCTACCATGAGAAATTCACCAACGTGCAAAAACTTCGTGTAGGTGAAAAGCAGTTTGAAACCAACAAAGACAACCATCATAACTCTTATATATTCCAACAAAACAGGATTCTGAATCATGGTTCACATTATTATGAATAGTAGCAATACAAATTCAATTACAGTACGATAGAGTGCGTGCGGGTAACATTCCGACAAAAAAAGGGTAAGATGCATGACACAGCTGACATTATGTCAATGCAAACTGCCTGCCCAAAGAGGCAATTGCAGGATTTTCCAAAATGCATACCACTACTGATGCAAAATTCCTTCTGATTCTGATCTCAAACTTTTCATCTAAATCGATAAGAAAAATCAAATGCCAAATAACAACTTTACGTCATCCACAGAATTTTTCTTTTTGTAGTGTGCTGTCCAAATTTTTTCTAACTTCTGCAGTTAATAATTTATTTTTCTAAAACTCCTGGCAAACAGACTTAATACATTGGTTTCCATAACCTGCTTTGAAACGCAAAATAAAGCCAGCCATTTGTGGTCAGCATACTTTTTCTGAAAAGCCAATGTGCTTAACTAGCTAAACTTAGCTTTGGATGGTAAAATATAAAAGTATTTGGAGTACATCCAAATTCTATAAAATTATAAGTTCAATGAATACAACTCCAACTAAAGGCAAAAAGTAGGAGAGCAAAACATACATGTCAGGGGAAGTATCTGGACTTTCTCTATCTGTTCTTTGTCCCTGTAAAATAAAGTTAGTCAGCAGCTCCAGCATCCAATAAGTTAAAACTTGTAAAATCCAAGTAGCAGAGCTGCTCACCTGTTCAGTGTCAGAATCAGCCTCAATGAACTCCCACCTTTCCCTTTTAAGGTTTAAAAGTTCTTCGTCTCCATCTATATATGAAACCTATGTGACAAAGATAACATCATCAAAACGATAAGAAAGAACAGAAGTTACTAATAACCATTGTAGTATGTATGACTCAGAAAGCTGAAAAATATAATAATCCCTCCTGACTCCTTGGCAAAAAGAAATTTTCCTGACTCAATAAACTACCAAGATCAACAAACATTTCTTATTTCTTAAATGCAGACACAAACAAACAATAGCATCTCACCGTATGCTTCTGTTTAGCAGGATCAAAAGAAGCAATAACACCATCATAAAACCTGCAAAAAAAAAGTAATATCAATCAAGTCAAGAAGCCTTTTATCATTTAACACATAAGAAATGAAAATCTTGAAGGAACTTAATGTGGGAAATACCTGTGTAAAAACTTCTCATATTAAACTCTAATCAGCATACCAAAACGATAGAGAAATAGTTTCAGATTGCCTTGAAATATCAATAACAGAGCAGCTAGATTGCGGTTAAGCTCATGCTTAGATTGAAGGATCATCCATAACTATGTTACCTAAATCGTGGGACATTAGGATACATGGAACGGGAATGGGACGGGAATGTAATACATTTTTTGTCCCGGAACATGGTACGACAAGGGTAGACTTCTTCTTACATCCTAGGTGGTATACTATACCTTTTTAGGATAACATACTTCATAACATTGATGTTATATTAATCTAAAGTAGTTTAAATTCATACTTGAAAACAACGAACTAAAATATCAAATTCTTTTGTATTTTAAACAAAATATAAGTTTTAACTTTGTTAAATTTTTGTTAATTAGTTATTTCCAATTATGTTCGGATCGGGAAAGTCCCATTCCAAATCGCCAGTGATACATATTACGAATCATATGATCCGGATCTCAAATTTCTAGCACTTTAGTGCTTTCTAGTAACTTCCCATAACTCTTGGAAAAGATCCCAAGTTGTGGCCTGTGGATTCTAGCCATGGCCTTTACATATCATTTCGGAGAGGAATACATAGATTTCTCAATGGCATAGAGCTTTCAAGTCCAAGGATTAAACAGTGATTAACCGACAGATTTCGAGCTATTAGCTATTTTGAGCCTTTTTCAAGATTGTCCTTAAAGCATACCCTTCATTTTCTTGTAATCACCCTTTTTTACCACTTTATCTTTTATAATCACTTATCAGGAATTCTTCAAAGAAATTATGCTTTTCTAATTAAGGAAAAAAGAACAGATGATAAGGAACTAGGATTCATACTATACAACAGACTTTATTTTTCAACTAAATTACACCTTTCTAATTTTGTATCTGTTCAGTAACTTTGAATATTGGGGAGAGATAACTAGAAAGGTTGATCAAAGAATTCTGCAAACATATAGCACAAAACACCAATACTTACGTTCGGTCTCTTGGCCACCAAACTTTTATCTTCACACCAACCAAACTCTCACCATCTTTAAAATCAGACCCCTGAAAAAAAAAAACGTAATAAGAAACCAACTCAAGCGAAGACACTCTTCAAGCTAAACAGAAAAACGAGATAATGATAGCATAGTTCATTGAAGATCGTAATCAAGAGGTCAGTTTTCTTAACCAAGTAGTCAGATTATTTGCTAATAAGGTTTCCCACATAAAAGTTAATAATCGAGCTTATTCACCACCTTGTAAATTCCATGGAAAACGCAAAAAAAAAAAGGAAAATTCCTCCAACCTCCCCTCTAGTTTTGCTTCAATGACATGAACACCGGCTCTACTTGGAAAATGGCACTTACATCCACTCAGTTAAAAAGCTGTTAGTTTCTTTATGAAAGGACCATAATAGCCTTATCGTATAGATACGACTCGACTATTAACTGAACCCAAAACATATTACCCGACCCAAGTGGGAAGAAGAAGATAGTTTTGAATATGAAAGTGTTTTGGAAAAAAATAGGATTGGTTTCGGATTCAACACCCACAGTTGAAAAATAAAATAACAAGGGGCAAATCTGGTATCAAAATTTATTTTAATGGCCAGGGAGAAAAAAACGTATTTGGGTTTATTTGTCAATGAAATATTAAAATAAGGGAGGTCCATGTTATTTTCCAAACTAGAGGGCTATGTCATTTAAGTACATTAGAGGGGAGATTGGAGGAATTTTCCCAAAACAAAGCTCAAGAAAAAGAAAAAAGTAAGATTATGTCAAATTTGCAAACATAAACTGATGAAGACCATGACCTCCATGCAGAAAGTACATAAGAAGAATGACATCTACTGCAACCTGCATGCACTCAAAAGAATGCTTGAGAACATGAGCTCATACCTTCCAATATATCTTCATGAATTCATGACTAGTACGAAACACAAAAGACATGCAGCAGTGACTATAGAAACTCTTTGACTGCTGACTTTCTACAATAGGACTCCATTTATAAATCTTGAGACCAAAGAAAGAATTGTAATTTAAAGAAACAGAATGAAAGCAATCTACTTGAATTGTGCTTTTCTAACTAGCCACAAATAAGATCATGAGGAATGAAGTGTAATTACTTCTTTTCCTGGAGTACGCTTCCTCTTGGAGCTTGTTTTTGGGGTCTCCTCCAAATTATGTTCCTCTTTAGCAGATTTTGAGGTTGACTTCTGCGAAGATAAGTCTCAGAACTCAGAAGAATGAACATTTGATCACAATATCAAAAATGACGGAATCCCAGAAGAATTAAGTGAAGAAAATAGTATAATCTAAAAATCAATAAACACCTTTTTATCATCTTTGATCAACAATTTTGGCACATCCTCTTCAGAGATAGCTTTTCCCTGCCCTCGTCTTTTCTTCACCTCTGACAGCTTTAAAGAGGTTAGACCATCATTCTTACTTCCACCATCCTTTTTAGAAGTGTGCTTCAATACTTTTTCCTTTTCATCACTTGCAATGTTACTCTCCTTTTTCAATTCATTTTCAGTTGCGGTAGCTTTATTCTCATCAGAAACACCAGTAGGGACCTTCTTTCCAGAACGTCTAGTGACTTTTGCCTCTGAATCACTTGTTCTTTCAGAAACCTTTTTGGAAACATCATCTGTAGAAGGTGTTACCTCTTTATTTGAGCTTTCTTTCCTTTTTGTCCGTCCACTTCTCTTGGAATGACTTTCATCAAGCAGACTCCCACTTAAGGAAGGAGAAGCAACATTTACAGATTCATTCTCCAATACTTTCTGTGAGGTACCATTGATCTCTATTTCATTTCCTGAAGGTAAAGCTTCAACCAACGGGCCCTCGAAAGGAGACCCAGGAGTATCCTTGCCATCAGCTACAGGACCCGGAGGCTTGTCAGACTCCTCATTATCAACAGAAGTACTCTCAACTGCATTCAATAAAGAATTAGTTTCTCCTCTTGCTTGCTCTGGTTTTTCCTCTGCACCAAGTGTCTTCTCCGAGTCCAAATTATCAGGTTCAAGCTCTTTTGACTGATCAACAGGATGTACTTCTTCTTTCTCCTTTTTAGAATCTTCCGATAATTCACCTTCAACCAGTGCAACACCATTGCCTGTAACCAACTCAGTACATTTGTCATCAACAGGATCCACTTGTTCAGGAGTAGCTCCTACTGAGGGTTTTCCTTTATCCTCCTGAATATATGTAACACATAGAACATAACCAAATTTAGGTTTAAGATGAAAGGATAAAAAAGATATGTTCGTAGGAAAGATAAAGCATTAAGTGGTAGCAGACACATGCCTGAGATGCCTCATCTGCAGATGTTCTAACATATTTGCTGTCATCAGCCTGCAGAAAGTTCTTGCAGTCAATACAAGTACGTTATATTACATCACACAGATACCATGATTACTCAAAAGGCCCTTCCCTTCACCCAACCAGATAAATGCAATTTTCACATACAAGAAAGGCTCCAACATATTCATTCAACAATTCAGTATTAATAGAACAAGACATCATATCTGTACACCTTTACATATTTCACAACAGCAAACATCAACTCAGATTTGAAAGAGAGCACTCTCCAAAAGGACGTAAAATTGATTTCCTGAATTGAAACAAATGTGGACCTAACCAACCATATATTAATATAAAAACCATTAGCACATGAATTTTCCTTGCTTCAATTGGGTGAATAGGGAATATGCAGTGTAGGAGAAGATATTACATGTCATTGTGCAACAGAAAAGATAACAATTGATAAAGTTGTAGAATGAGATGATGCTAGAATGTCCATGCAGAGGACTGGGTTTAAAGAAAGTATAGCGATATCTATTGGGAACATTACCACCAAAACTAAACTATAATCTGTTGATAAATTTTTTTTTTGGTTAGTCTCGGGTCTCCGGAGCGTAGTTCTCCGACTAATCCCGAGGGTGCACAGGCCATATGCAAGGAGTTTCCTGCAAGTGCACCTCGGTTAATTCAAGGGATAAATCTGTTGATAAAATTATTATGATAAGATGAAAGCACTTTTTTTTATCCATAAAGGTATATGTATTGAACAAAAAAATAAACACCTACAAAATATCAAAAGACAATCCAACAATGGAAAGTGTTTGATCGAGAATTTGGATCAAAAGGCTGAATCCACTCTTTAGAAGAAACAATAAAAGATGAAAAGCACTTAACACTAACTTTTTATAGATAACTATGAAGCCTACCATGTTTTTACTTGCGGAAGATACATTATTCTGCTCAACAGGAGCAGAGGCCTCTTGGCATATGGAGGCAACTATGTCGCTGTAATCACCTAAAATTATGCCCAATTTTTTTACAGCTTGCATAAGGTAGGGCTTCAGTTTAGTGGAACAGTTTCCAAGTACTCTCTCCCCCAACTTGCGAGCAATAGGCAGAACTTCCTGTGACAATTTCACCAGTCAATAATAAGTGAGTACCTGAAAGATAAAGTGAGAACAAGAAATTATAGCTTAAACAATTTTACTTCTTTGTTAAAGAAAAAAATTACCTCATTGTCTTTCTTCACACTATCTAAGATAGGAGAAAGTAATTCCACAGATATATCCTCACTTTCTTTCAAAACAAGGGCCATGATTATTTCCATTGATGAAAATACATTTTCTGGATGATATTCCCTGAAACACAAAGAAAGATGCCAATAGTAGTATGTCCAGTACATCAGACAGAAATGAAAACCATCACACAAGATATCAAGCACGGTAGACAAATGACGGTATAAAGTCAGCATGAGAAATTTTACTTTGCCAAGACTACAACAAAACTTCCATATTGATAGAACATACTAAAGCAAGTTAGTATCAACTGCTAAGTCCATGTTCATACCTTATAGCCTTCAGAAAATGCTGAAACATCTCAAGGATCAGTGAATCACATTCCAGATCCAACATGACCACACATGATCTGACCTTGGCAACGGTTTCGAGAATTGAAACTCTCTTCGTATAAGATCGATTAGACTTGTCAGATAGATTTTCGAAAGAAGACACAATAAGCTGGAAAACCTCCTGTCAGTATTCAATGAAATAAGAATGTGTAATGTGAATAAGAAGCAGGTAGTAACTTCTAGCTAAGCCAAAGCAAAACATCTAGGTACCTTCATTTGGCCATCGTCATAAGGAACATCAGGCGCGGTAATCCTTGTAATTTCACTGATGCAAGAGGCAACTGCAACTTTAATCTCAACATTTGAATGTTTAATAAGTTGATCACCAATCAATGCTTTCAGAGAGGGAGAGAGAGCATTTTGCATGGATTTGGAGGGAGACTGTTCCACCCTTAATAGACAATTTTCAACTTGCTGCAATCATGATAAAAGGAAAAAGGCAAATAAAAATAATTATTCTCTAATGCATTGGACTGCTATATTTTCTGTAGAAAATCAATTACAATACTATATTACATGAATTTATGCCGTCTTCAGCATTAAAAGATAAATAAATCCATGAATATCTTTATTCATTCACAATCAATTACAATATTGCATTGGTACTCGTTTAGAAAAAATGTCAATGGTAGAAATATTTATGGATATCAACTGTTAGTGCATAGATATTTGGCCGCATTCTTTAAATTGTTTCACAAAGATTGAGTAGCTAGTAGCTACATGACAAAGGAAGTCAGACTCACTTCTGCAATTCAAGTTCAGCACCAGATGTTTAATGAAGTTTACACAGAGTTTGCAGCTAATATCACAGTACACATGCTAATGTAAGTACATAATCATGGCAAAAAAATAAATCAAGAAAGAGTACAAGCATTTTTTTTCATTGCCTCTTTTCATAGATTTTAATTTATTTTTAAATAGATTAACTACGTAAACAGGAAAATAACTATATAAAACAGTACAATCTTCTATCAAATAAATACATTTTCCTAACAAAAAATACAATATAGAAAAATCAGGAGCCCAATGATAGTTCTAACTAGAAAATCGCATGATTTTGTTCACTATAGTTTCAACCATTGTAACTCTGATAAAATCCATCATGCCGTTATACATAAGGCAGTCCCAACAATACAGGATTAATAACATCCATCCATTTAAATCTCAAGATATCCCTCCTCTAAGATATGGGCCCGCTTCCTCAAATTTTACTATCCTGATAATTTTAGGAGTGTTTGGTTAACAATAAAATAAGTTCACGTAGACTTGACGTTCGAAGAGTTTTTTTTTCATAATAAATGAGATTTATTAAGGTGAAGGACTAAAAAAGAGGTTCAGTGGACAAGCAACCCGATCCGAAGGCCAAAAAGACCAAAGTCAATCCATACAAGAAGCCAACCAATCTGAGTTAATCAAAACTAAAGGAATGTTCTTAAAATGTTTGGTAGCATGATTGTGTTCTGAAGTCCTTTATTCTTACTTGTAAAGAGTGGATCTAGTCATTAGAATCACAGTTTACTCCAACATTTTTCTAAGTTGGATACTCTTTTTTGTATCTGTTTTTAATGCTTTAATACATATACCTTTACCCATATACCTTTACCGATAAAAAAAATGTTTGGTAGCAGACACCCAAAGGGAATCAAAAAATGGATTTTGGTCCTCAAGGATTAATGTCCTCAAAAGAATCGTCGAAGACTCATATGTTGCATTCCCTTCCCTCCACAAACACCATAAAACTTGATCTTTAAAGAGATGGCATTTTCTTACTCATATCTTTTGTCTTTTTAGGGGGGAGACATGCGGAATTCTATAATTAGTACTTGCATGTTCAAGGATTAAATGAAGTACTCTTATCAATGTGAATAAACCATGTCACTTCAAACTTAATAGCATGAAACGGTTACTAAATCTTTCGAAGGATTTGAAGTTACCCTCATGCTTGAAATTGAAATGGAATTTCTTCAAAGTTTTATTTTGATGCACCAGACACACCTCTCACAAGCCATCCCCCTAAATCAATTCATAGCCGCCTCTGTTAAGGGGCCACGAATTACCAATCTGGACAGGACTTCTTTAATATAAGAAAGATATATGTGCCTCAATGTATAAAGCAGATAAAAAAAGGCTTGGTGAAGAAGCAATACCAAAACTGGATGGGAAGACACGTGTTTTTCTATATATTTCCAGTAGCATCATTCATGGAAATATAATTAACATATTACACGAATTTAACGGTGTTAACACCGTTAAATTTGTCGTTATATCGCTAATTAAAATCAATAGTTATGGAGAATACGAATATTTATTAGGCTTCCTTACTCATCTTATTTTGTGATATGTTTGTACTTTGTACTTATATAGCATTCTGTTGACGCAGGATAGACCTCAATAGAATGCTGCATGCTAATATATATATACCTAAACCAGCTGCATGCATCATTTAAGGCAGTAAGGAAGGATTCCAAGCACACACGCCAATACTTTAACTTCGCCAGTCCATTAGGGCAGCTGATCATTAAACAGGTGATGATTCTCAGTTTCTTGAATTTCTTCATCCAAACAAGTCGATTCAATTCAATATAAGTGTACAATGAACTATGCTCGCATAACCTATTTTGATTAGTTGAAGCTTGAAACTTTAAGTTATAAAACCAAACGATAGATGATACTATGTAGTGGGAATGAGTAGAAAAATCAAGACGCCGATATCCATTTTGAACACTTCAATTAGAGAAACATCAGACAATTACAAAAATGCACGAGTAACAGTACTATAAATCTAAAAAACCACAAATACTACTGTGTGCTTTAAGGAACAATAAACTTCAAAAAAAACAGAAGAGAAAAACTGAGAGCTTACGTCAAGAATAGGGAGGAGTTCCTCTACTGAAGTAGGAGGGTCTAGAAGCCTATTTCCAGCTTCCAAGAGTTGTTCTTCGAGCTCTCTGTCCGAGGACGCCATTGTTGCTCTCTTTTTTATCTCAAATTTCCAGATTATTCAATACCACAGACCTGTTATAGCTCAAATTCAAGACGCTGAAACCCTAGATAGCACCAAATCGAAGAGAGAACAAATTCAGGGAGAAGAAGAGAAGAAATTTAGAGAGAGAACGGGGTAGGGTTTATTTTAGAGGGAGAACGCGAGTGAGTTTTTTCTGGAAATTTTTTTTTCATGAGAAAAAAAAATTGTCAACTGCATATAAATCGCTTTTTCTTTTATTCTAATTCATTAAAATTTCTTTATTCATTTAAGAGAGTTTCATTTTGCGCTCTAAAAAGGAGAATCCGGCGGGGCTTAGCTCGGATTCCGCCGAGTTGTAAAATTGAAATTAAATTTTAGGCTTTCAAATCCATCCCATATTCGAAGGTTCAGGTGTGGAGCTCGACTGCCCAAGTGTAATTAGCTATGAGTCTATTGCCTATCCTTCTCCGCACAGGGACTTTTCGGTAATATAATATAATATCCTTTTATTCTATGGATGGGAGAAGCTAGACTAGACTTTGAGTCTCTCAAATTAGTTGAGTCTTTTCCACGCTTATTTTAATCGAGGAGATAGATTAAATTTTCTAAACAGTAGATTCATATGGATTAGTTATTGATTTAATTTTGAGTAATTATTAAATTAATAAGTAAAATTATTTTAGCGAGTCATAAAAAATAAACCTACAATTTGTCAATTATTATAATTGAAGAAGGTAAACCTAACTCAAATTCACTCTAAGACGAATCAGCTTAAATACTTTATCGAGTTTGCTTATTAGTGAACTGATTAAACTTTTATCTATTTCTATAAGATCGTATATAATAATAACATTGTCACTGCCAAAAATTTTAACTTTATTGAAAAGGTAAAAAAATATTAATCTTCTTTATGTCGTGGGACTCTTAATTCAAAGAATCGTATGATGAGCATAATGATTGAAGCATATAATTAACCGTTTTCATCATACTTTGTTTCTAATCTGATTCTTATGGGGATTTTCTTTTTCTTTTCTACGCTTCTAGACTAATTAAATCTTTCAATGCACTCTTATTGATTCCTATAGAAATAAATTATGTGAAATTCGATTTCAAACTATCATTTTGATTGTTTACTATGACGACTTTAGAATCTAATTTGAAGTGGATTTCATAACTTTGACGAATATTGATTATATTGGCTGTTTGGTTTGAGCTTTCTAGCAAATATTTAGTATTGAAATTTCACGTTTCTGATTATTTTGGAATTGACTGTCAAAGATTCAATACGTCCTCAAAATTATATAGTATATAGATTACTAATACTCATTTTTCTTGAAATGACATTCTAATACCGTCATATAATTGATTAGTAATCATTTTTATTCTAAATAATTTTATTCATGATTTTGATTTCCTGAACGTACATTAATATGATTCTTGTTTTTTATTCTTAATCATTCAAATTTTTATCTGATCTCTAAGGAAAGCGATTCTAAACTTAATCCAATTTAAAATGTAAACTTAATCCACTGATCTTTTAGATGTTCTAACATTTTTTGAAGCTGTAAGGTGTGAATTTGGACCTAACAATTGAGATTAGCTCGCTTAAGTACGTTATCGATATGATACTTTTGTTGTAGACTTTGTAAAGTATAAATTCTTATACCGATTTTGTGCCCTGCTGTCTATCTCCTGTACTTGATTTATTGTATAATGGTTTTCATTTCCTTGTGATGTAGTGGACACACTACTATTAAGTAGAGAGAGAAGGATATGTTGTTTTGTTTCATATTGGTTATAGAAGTGAACATTATTCTTGAAACCATGATCTCATTAGTGTTTTCGGGAAAAGGAAATTAGATGTTAATGAAAACAAAAACAAGGAAATAAAGTGTTAAGAAAACGATTTTGACAAATGATTGAGACTATATTTGCATGAGATGACTAGACTTGTCATATAGATTTTCAAAAGAAGACATAGTAAGTTAGAACACCTTCAATAGACTTACAATGGAATAAAAATGTGCTATGATAATAAAAAGCATATTGTCACTTTCAGTCGAGTCAAAGTTAAACATTTAAGATTTTCATTTCGTTATCGTAATACGAAGGATAAGACATAAAAAATTTTTGTTATTTCACTGATCTAACAGTTCGCTTATTATTAGTACTTGTTATGTTATGATCTAGCCAAATATTTTAGACATTGGATACCATAACGGTTACCAAATTTAACAGAAATTATAACTCAAATGGGTAACTTAGTTAATTTTCTAAAGAAACCTAATTTTGTTACAAAATTATAGGGTCCTGATTTTGTTTTCCTCAATTTGCTATTTATTAATTTTCCTAAACAATTTAAGGGGGAGAATGGACATTGAGGAAAAAATAAAATTGGACCCAAGATTTTTCCATGGAAATTCGACATTTCTTATAAGGAAAAAAAACTAAGTTGACATTTAATTTAAAACGTTTTGTTAAACTTATACCCGCTAGGTCATAGTCTAATAAAAAAATATTGCTAGATTATAATATAACAACAAGTGTTAATTCAAAGTCTACAAAAATGTCAAAAAGTTCAAAGTCTACAAAAAAAATTTTAGACCACGAACTAGTGCGGGGTAACTTTATTTGTTTTTTTTGTGTGTGGAAAATAACACTAATACATTTCATGAAAAAGGTCCATGGGTCATAATATTGTAAGACATGGTTTAACAAAACTTGTATGCTGGACCTGGTCTAACAGTCTAATATGGAGATTAATAGTTTAGTATTTTAATTAGATCATATTCTAACAAATGTTGGAGAGAAAAGAAGAAGAGAAGGAAAAATCAAAGAAAGATTGAAAATTGAATGAAAGTGTGTGATGTGAAATAGAGTAGGAATTTATCTCACATTGGAAACTCAAGGACAAAATGTTGGGTTTATAAACTCAACATCCATGCCTTGGGGCTAACCCCAAGGGGCACCCCACATTTGTGGGAAAGAGAGAACCTAGATGACACATGGTCCTCCCTTCACGCGCGCCGTCCAGCCGGCTCGGCTCGTTTCGGTTTCGATACGGTCAAAAGATTTATTTTTGAATAAATTTTTTTTGATTTATTTGGAGAGTGATTTACTTGGAGAGGAATAAATATTTCTAAACAGAATCTGTAAGAGAAGAAAAACACGAACACAAAAGCATCTTGCATATTGAGAGAAATACAAAAGGAGCTTTGTGAGTGTCAGAGTAATCAATTGTTGTACTCTACCTTAGATCGTTGTATCCTGCAGAGACGATTCGTCGTAGTCTCCAAGTACCCTGTGAAAAGACGATTATTGTCTTTAGGACATTACTTTCGAGCAATCCTCGATCTACATCGTATTTTCCGTTTTTAATTTGCTATAATTATTTTTCCATTTTATTTGTTTATTAGATCAAATAAAATTTACTGTATTCGTTTCTGTTGAAATTAAGTTGTAATCGTCCCATATTTCTTTGTAATCGTTGGTTAATGAAAGCATCCTGTTCCATCACTACACAACAACAAATACTAAGAAAATTCAAATAAAGGAGGTAATCTAGTCACTTTGCTTATAAAAAAAAAATCAGAATTCATAAAAAAATCAGGGTTAGAGGCGTAAAATTATATATATAACATTGACCCAAACTAAATCGAAAATGACCGGCTCGGTCAGTTCTTTGTATGTATTTGGTTCGGTTCAGTTTGGGAAAATGAGAGAACTGAAATTTCAGTTTGGTTCAGAATTTTGATGGTTTTCAAATAGAATCGAAACATCAAATTCATAATATATTTTTAATATTGTTATATATAACTTCATATCAAACCAAAACAATTTTTTTTTTATTTTATATTATTTTTTTCACTAATATCATTTAAAAATTATTTTTAATTAATAATATCGAACCGAAAAATTGAATCCAACCGAAACTCACGGTTTGATTCTTTTGACATGAACGATTTGGTTCGTTTCGATTTTATTGTCAAACCGAATCGTGAAGACTCTTAACAAACATACATCCATGATGAAGTAAAGAATACAATTTGATAAAATCAATATTACAAAAACTACTAAACATTTAATAATTGAACTCACATTTGAGGTATGCGCACGCACGCACATATCAAATGATGCCTATGTCTGGGAGGTCCTGTGATGTGTGCATGTATGTGTATGTGCGTGTGAGCGAGTGTGTGAGATGTGTGCCCGCACGTGTATTGTAAGCATGTGTATATAAGGTTTGGGCGTATGTGTGCATGCGCGTATACGTTTGCGCTAGCGAGTGTGATTCAACCATTATCACAACTCATGTTGTTGAGATTACAATACTAGGATGATTGTATTTATCTTCCGAAACATTATTTACACAAGTAAGTCTCCACCTCACTAGAATACCAGGTGTAGTGCAACCATTGGTTTGAACAACGTAGCCAAAAGCCCACTCCACTTCCTCACTCTTAGCACTCCGTCAACCGTCCCCTCTCTCTCCCCAAACAGACGAGGATTGTTTCTCCAAAATTCCCAAACTCGGAATCTTCGTTTCCACTCTCATTCCAGATCCTCGCTGAGGAACTCCAAATCTTTTCATCCCCTCTATCTCTTAGGGACTTTGTTTCGCTCTGGATTGTTCCTCGAATCGCACCGTGGCTTCCTCAGCGCCGAGCTTGTCTCGAAGAAAACCTTCTTCTTCTTCTTCTTCTTCTTCTTCTTCTTCTTCTTCAGCTGCCTCTCATTCGCTAGCAGAACCGTCTCGGATTGTATACAGAGAGTCGGCTAGGCCCGCGTCATCTGATTTTCCTTTCTGGCAGCGAAATTGGTTCATTGGCTTGCTTTTCGTAATGGCTATCGGTTTCTTCGCTCTAGCTATAATCCTCTTTATCAGTCTCGATCTTGACCATGGCTATGCATCACCGGCTTCTTCTGTCTCGTCTGAGGGTGTCGAGGTATGAATTATTTTAGCTTTTTAGTGTTGCATTTATAAGGTTTTCCATATTTTTTCTTTACTTTGATTCATTGCTTAGATTATGACTCATTGTCGCTGAATGTCATGAACTTAGCCTCCGACTGGTTCATAACGAAATGAAGTGAAATATTAGAGAAAAGAAATTTAATTTATGATCTTGTTAGTTACACCTTCTTAAGTCTAACAGAATGAAAACGAATCCTTTACTCAAGTCCCCTTCTATGAAAGAATAAGTAGATATAACTATTAATCTGCCGTCTGCTGCATCGTAATGCACCCTTGATTTCCCCCCTTCCTAACTTTCACTAACATGATCGCGGTTGTGAAAATCATTAAATTCATCCATGCCGTGAAACTGGTGCAATTGTAGAGAAGAAAAGAAGAAGACATACATACTCCTACTGGAAGATTGTATCTTCGTTCAAAAATTAAAATGAAAAATGGCAATAGCTTTTTAATTTTATCTATGAAAAAATGAAAAATAGATGTGAAATTATTATTTTCACATCTCCTTTTCTTATCTTTCTCACAAATTACAGTAGATCAGAAGTTTCATACATATTACTTGATGTAATGAAATTCATATTTGGCCTCCATTTTCTTGGGCAGGTAACCTACGGAACAGTCCTAAAGCTGATGCACGAGAAAACTAAGTTTCGATTGCATTCCCATGATGTGCCTTATGGTTCTGGCAGTGGCCAACAATCAGTTACCGGTTTTCCAGATGTTGATGATTCCAATAGCTACTGGGTATGCATCCTTTTGTGCATCACTCTATGTGGTACTGTGGTGGTGCTGTGAGGAAGGGAGAGAGAAAGATCTATCTGTTATGAGACTTTTAAAATATCAAGTACTTCATACCTTATTTCTAGTTGGACAGAGAGAGAGACAGAGGTTCCATTTGCTTAGAGACTTTCAAAATATCATCTCATTGTTTTGGTAGACTGTCTTCTTGTTGGATATGACTGAAATTTTTTTTTTGTTGAGACTACAGAGTTGTAGTTGAATATCTAAATCTTAAGGATGCCATGAATTCTACTTGACCTTCCAATCTGAGTCAGTACCAATATTAAGACCTTAGAAGATGGCCCAGAACTGGTTTAAACTGGATATTTGAGCTTTTGAACTAGTAAACTTTTAAAAGTAAGTAGTACACTACACATGATGGGATTTTGCAAACAAAGGAAACATTTGATAGAAGTGTTGCTGAGATGATGTCAAAAAACCATTCTTTATCTTAATTAATGGACTTCCTGCAGATTGTTAGACCTGAGATAGGACTGAATGCAATACAAGGCGACACTATTAAGAGTGGGACAATCATCAGGCTGCAACACATGAGGACTAGGAAATGGCTGCATAGCCATTTGCATGCTTCCCCTATATCAGGAAACCTGGAGGTTTGTAAATTACTGAAATCACAATCAATTTTCATTTTGACACACGTGTTAAACTAAAGATACTGAGGAACTTCTATTTACGTTCACACACCGTGACCATTTCTTCACTTGATTATTGTAAAATTAAGCCAATGCTATGGTTTGTTAGTAAAAAAGACGACGATTGGTTCATACTTCTCCTTGCATTTCGTGCTGCCTGGCTTGTTTCCCTTACACTTGAATTGAGGAATCTTAATATTATGGTTGCTTAGCAGTAACCAAGGGAGGCAGCTCAACTGGTAAAGCCTTGGGTATGCTCCCCATGGGTCCCATGATCGAGCTGGTACTTGGCCACTGGAAGTTTACCTGATCGTTAACTTCAGAGCCCATGGGAATTAGTCGGGCAAAGCCCGGATACCCGCGTTATAAAAAAAAAGATGGTTGCTTAGCTGTAATATATAATGCTTCACAACACTTGTGATATTAGAATAATGAGTTGGTTACATTGTGTCTGGTCTAGGTTAGCTGCTTTGGTGGAGAGTCTGAATCTGACACGGGTGATTACTGGAGGTAAGACAAGTTTATTGCATGACCTGTGAGTTTGGATAATCCTCATGTTTGTAAAAACTATTGTAGGCTTCTAATTGAAGGGAGTGGAAAGACGTGGAAGCAAGATCAGAGAATCCGACTTCAGCATGTGGACACTGGTGGTTATCTACATAGTCATAACAAGAAATACAATCGGATAGCTGGGGGACAGCAGGAGGTGAGAATGATATCCTATTATCCTGCGAGATTAGTTGCTTCTCCATGCGAGTTATATTTGCCCTTGTCATTAGAGTTATTTTTCTTCTTGTTTTATTCGTCTGTCCTACTCAGTAATATAGCCATATACGTCTCTCTGTTTCCATATAGCATAGTAGACCATTGATAATGTTTTAATTTTTGTAATAATTTCCTTTAAATTGTCTCTTCAATCTGTCCTCTTTTAGCCTCTGTCATAAATCTTTATGGAGTGGTGTATAGCATTGAACATGAAGGGTAGTTTGTGAATATATTGCTGTATAGTATTGCTGCTAGTACAACTGTTCTGTTTAATGATATTATTTTCTTAACAGTTGTTAGTAACTGAACTTCATTGGTTATGAAATCAAAGTGGCAGAACTAGTATTAATATATCATACTGAATTTCTAGCTTTTCCTGGTCCTTAAGTCTATAACCTCACTTGGATCATATTTTCTAATTTGCCTCTGCGTGTTTACAATCTGTGCATCCCCGCAGGTTTGTGGTGTCCGAGAAAAGCGTGCTGATAATGTTTGGCTGGCAGCAGAAGGAGTGTACCTTCCTGTTACTGAAACCAAGTAATACTTGTCAATCAATTTGTTATACCTTTATCGGTAGACAGGATAGAAGAATTTCGGCTCTCTAATGTCTGCTAGTACTATAATTTACAGAAGATAACCTAAGTTACATTGTTCTCAGAGGGGTGTAACACCTTGTAAGTTGTGTGCGACAGATGATGCTCACACTATCTACTGATCTTTCCTTTTTTGGGGGGGTGTTTGCTTTAACTGCTATGTGAGACTTGCGCAGCCATATCTGCTATAGATTAGTTTTATCAGCCTTATTTTTAGACCAAGTCTATTGATCAAGTATAAAATGCTATTTAGACTGCTTATGCATAGGTAATAATTGACAAGATAAATAAAGTTAGTCTAGTACTTAATGAACGTAAAATTACTTTTCTTTTAGCTTGAATGACTGTTTGAGCTTGGCCGAGGTTTGGAGAGTACGAGATGAAAAGTTGTTAGGGGTAGTCGGTAGTATTGAAATCACCTCTTTTTGTCACCCTCAAATGGTTGATCGGTTTGTTCGTCGCGAGCTTTGCGGGTTTTGAAAGGGAGAAAAGAGAGAAAGAAATGGATTTTCAGCATCTTTTTCCTTCAACACTAGTTATCTTTGCTGCAAAACAAAAAATAAAAATAAAATCAGAAAAGTCTGTGTTTCTGAACAAAATTCTCTCAGAAGATTAGTTAAAGCGAGCATAGGATGCCAAGTAGAGCTGATAATTCCCATTTCCCTTCAAAAGATAGGTGTTAATCCAGTTGCAGTTTGTTAATTGATATAATACCGCAGAAATAATTTTTATTTTTGTCTAAAACGCAGAAATAATTGTTGGTTCCTAAAATTTGTTTACAAATGAGTGATGCTATTTTATGCTTTTAAGATGGTGAATTTTGTTAAATCTTATTTGGATAAATATTCAATAGCTAATATTAGCTCATCAACGCATTATTCTGAAACCTTAAAAATCTCGATCCATAGGGAGCCAGGAAACCAGAAATTATTTTACTGCTCTCTCCAAGTAGTAATTGTTCATGGATAAACATGTTTAATTTCTGCGCAGAAATTTGGTCTGATTTGGAGCGAGCAAGACAGCAGATATTGATCCAATTACGTAGTTCGAGCAACGTAATACCCGTCTGACCTTTTTTTATCCACAACCACTGTTTCAGGTTCTCTTACTCAGCTTCCATGGTCCCAAGTTTACAATCGAAGTGAGGGGGAAACACACACACCCGCTCTCTCTCCCCTACCAAATATACCCAGTTTGATTATTTTCATTACTGAAAATAAAATAAAAAAAGAATTCTTGTACATCTAAATTAATTCACACAAATCAGATCTATGATGAGAGAGAGAGAGAGAGGTAGGATCCACACAAGGTATGATTTTTGGACAAAGGACTCTCGTATGCTCTGTCCTATCTAACCTTTTTTACACACTATCGTTCGTACTAGATTTTTTCCCTTCTCGTTCTCCACTACTTTATTCATAATCTGCAATGTCGTAGCATTACACTGAGGCCCATTGATGCACCAGCCTTCAGAATCTTCGTGATATCAACAAGACAGACTATTGAAAAAAAAAACACATCTCAATGTTAAAAAACACATGTCATGAATAAATAAACATGTCTATTTTTTAAATTGAAATAACTAATAAACCAGGTAATTACAAATTTATTGGAAACTCTAATTTGTTCCGTTTCCAAACCACACAATAAATAAATAAATAAATATTTAATTAAGAGAAATACACTTTCACCTCAAACTATCACCATGTCGTATACTTGTAAAACTTGCAATCCACCCTAAACTATCTAAATTTTTATTTAACCTTCTGTTAGAACTTTTTTTTCCTGACGTTTCAACTTTCAGGTCTATCCAAAGCACCGCCGTGTAGCCTTGATGAGTGCCCCTTACAGTTGTCTCATAGTGCCCGTCATTCTTCGTTGTAGCTGTAGGGAAAAAGATGATAATGCGTGTTGGGCTAAACAAAATAGCAGGGGATGCGAGACAGAATTAGGGACAAACAAAATATGTTACACAATAATGATTTGGATAATCTTGAAAGTTGAAGCCACAAAAGAGTAAATCTTTCAATAGTTTAAGTTATAATCTACACAACAATATTTTGGGTAATCTTAAAAGTCGTTAAACCACAAAAAAAGATAAATTTTTTAAATAGTTTAAGTTATAATCTTTATCTTTACTATATTAAAAAAGTTTAAGACGATACAAATTTTTGATTTATCTTTTTATCTTTTGTAATCTTTTAGAATAGTATAATTAAGGTATTTCACCTTTTGTTCTTAAATTGTTAGTAAAATTAAATAGTTTTATAATATTATGAAGTTAAAAATGAATCTACCAAGATAAAATTCGAGTTCTTTTGTACAATAAATTTTTCTTTTTAAATCAATAATATTTTTTGTTAGAAATTTATAAATTATACATGTTGTAATAATCATGATATTGGGAGCATAACAAATTCATAATATTATGAAATTAGAAATGAATCTACATCAAGATAAAATTCAAGATTTTTTGTACAATGAATTTTTTTTAAATCAATTATTATTTTTTTGTTAGAAATTTATAAATTAAATATGTTGTAATAATTATGATATCAGAAACATGAAAAATTCATGTAAATAAACTTAGAGAAATGCATTATATATCAACTATCTTTTAATATGGTAGTTATTTTTATGAATATGATAAATTTATGACATGCCATTATTTTCTATACTATTCAAAGGGTAATCTTATATAATACAAAGATAATAAGTAAACAAGTTAATGTATTCATAGATTACAATAAATTTTAAAGATAATTAATATTAATTTCAAATCATACGTTTATTTTAGATTAATTTAACACGTGCGAAACACGCATTTTTCTATTAATTTTTAGGATTTTAGGATTTTCTATTAATTTTTAGGATTTTAGGGTTTAGTATAACTAGGTGATAGTTTGAGGATGAAAAAGATATTTAATTTAACTAGTGAGAAAGGACAGACATTAGAAAAAAAGCTATTATTAGATCAACAGTTGTGCAATGAATTTCAATTAAAGAACATCTAGACAGCAACTTAAAATTTCAAAGCACCAAACCAATTTACAGAAATAATGCAATAACAATAACCCTAATTACTCTCTCTCTCTCTCTCTCAGGAAATCATTCATAAGTCATTTTCATGTAGGGAATAAGGATAAAAAAACATATGAAAAGAAAGAAATTGACCAACGGACTTGAGCAAAACTGCCTATCTCTCTAGTGACACATTAAGTACTAATTACATTGCCACCAAATGACATCCACAGTGAATTTCACGTTACATACACACATACAAAGCCAAATCCTCACACAGATATAGATCTTACAGAACCATAAATTTTCACACAGATAAAGAAAAAGATTCCCAGATGAGAGAGGCAGTGAGTAGTCTCTGTTCACAAGACAACTTCCTGATTAATTCCTACCTTCAAGAGTATGAAAATGACCGACACCGCTTCCATCAGAAAAGAAATGATGAAATATTATATTCAAATGGGGACCAGTAAGGTAGACAAAACTGTACTAATGGTTTGAAAATGACTCCTTGATTGTAGGAATGCTCAGAATATGTTATATGACTTGATCAACCCCAGAATTAAACAAATTTGCATCTCATACCACCAACTGTGACCTTGATTCTTATCTTGTGAATAATTGAAGTTTCTTTTGAGTATATAAACTCTGACCTTTACTCTTGTGTGATATTCTCATAATCAAGTTAAGATAAATCAAATAGCATGAACTCCATTGAAAATCGATCAATGCAAAAACAGATAAAATTCTATGGCTCTGATTTGAAAATAATTTATGAGTTCTTACAGAATGGCTAGCTATGTCTATTTTTAGGAAGAAAAGCAACTACTCTGTTTCAACCATATAGAGAGATAACAAAGGGGACTAATACTGAAAGTGCTTGTATTTGACAAGACACCTACCATGGGAATTGAAGTACAGTTCCTCAAAATGGCAAGCTCTTTGATGTCGAACTTGATGTGAGTGACCTGAGATGATCCGAAGGAACGAAATCTTGAGGCAAATTGGCCCTCTTCACAATTCTCCTCATGTTGTTCTGCAAACTCTGTTGGACTAATTGCTTCACGGCTTTCTTCTCCTCGCTCACCATATCGTCCGATTCTTCCAAACAATCCTTGGAACTCGAATTGGGATTTGTAGATGAAGACCCACAAATGGGGGCAGACACAGCCGCACTCAAATTCCCACCAAAACTCTCTGAAACTTGCTTACCTTTATCAACTCTCAAACACTCCAATATCCTAGAGGCCCTCTTCTGTGCCAATGCACTACCCAAAAGCGCTAATTCAAGCAATGTTGATGCAATACCGGCCTCAATCATTGTCTGTCTATCACCATACACTTTGTGCGCCATTACCATCAGAATATAGGATGCCTTTTCTTGGCATCCCGGCGAGTCATTCCAGCTTAGAGCGTCAATTAGTATTGTGAATGCATCTGGGGAAGAGCTTATCGCCTTCCGACCTTCCGTGGTCGATACTACATTGCTCAGAATTGACAGGATTCTTTCGCTTACTTCCATGTCTCCCAATGCGTTAATAAGAAATGGGATCAAATCGGTTTCTATAATAAACGAGATGTTTGATGGGAAAATTGAAAGATTGTAGAGTGCTCTCAGAGCATCTTGCTTGGCTTGGGAGCTGCTTTTCTTATCCAAGTTTCGAAGGGTTTTTACCAGGAATGGAATCGCACCAGACGATCCAATAACTGATTTGTTGGAGTCCAGTGCGCTCAGGCCGAGGAAATTCGCTACTATTGCTTCGGAAACCGATGAGCTTGAAGCATTCTCCGACTCTATAAGCTTTAGCATTTTATGAATAGCCCCTGCTTTAACAATGGCCGCCTTGTTGCTGCAAAAGGGTTGGACAATGATGAATAATCTATTAAAATCTGAAGGTTAGAAAGAAAATCAAATGCATGTATAAAATGCGAAGATTGTGCTAAATTTTGAGAAAACAAAGGAAACTGAGTTACCAAGTTGATTAAAACAAGACTGCGGGAGAGAAAAAGACATAAGATTAGGCAACAGAAAACAAAACGAACCGAAACAGGAAAAAGGAACAATTTTAAAATATTAATCAAAGAAAGAAAATGACATCTAAACTAAAGAGATAGGAGAAAGAAGCCGAGAAACTCACGTATCATTGCCTATCCCAAGGTTGAGCAACGCATAGAGCGAAGCAATCTTCGATTCATCATCTTCCAAATCAAGCATTCCTACCAGAGGAGGTATAGCTCCGAGCATAGCAAGCGTCCCTCTAGCTTCCAAATCCTCTTTGGCGAGCAACCTGACTTTCGTCGCCGTTGCTTTTCTATTCGTAAAATCCTCAGCCTGCAGGTCCTTCACCGCGCGCTTCAACTCCTCTAACGCCTCCTCCTTCTTCTTCGTCTCGACGACAATCTCGGGCTCCGGTGAATCAGCCAATTTTAGAAGATCCCATAGCTTCTCAGACCTTGCATTTGGCGTCTTCTGCTTTTCCACTGGCTTTTCCTTCAAATTATTGAGCTCTGATCTGGAGGATGTGATAGATGTGGTGGTAATAGAGTCGTTGTCGTGGTGGTCCTGACGGTGGCAGGAGCCACCCCCGCAACTTACAGCGTCAAAGATTTTCCGGCGAAATGCGGCGCCAGAGAAGGCTGTCCAGAGGCGGAAGTTGCCTCCAGCAGTGTTGGTGGAAGGGGGGCGGTCAAGGACCAGAGATCCGACGTCATTTCGTTGACACTTTGCCATATTCCAGAAGGAGTTTCTACGGTGAACTACATTCCAAACCAAAAATTACCACTGAGTGAGATTCGAGGAGAGCCCCCATTACTGAACTCTCTGTATTAATAATTATTTTTTTCCAATCTAAAGTTTGCCCTTTTTATATTGCGAAGAGTCTAAGAGATACATGATGGACCACTGTTAGTGAGTGTTCTGTTTTTTTTTTAACTCACTACAATCAATTATAAAAAAAAAATATTATTTAATAATTATTTAATTTATGTAATAGTATTTAAAAAATATATATATTTTTTATCTAAAACGTTTTATTTTAATTTTTAAAATTTTTATTTTTCATATTAAGCACTCCATTAATTTTAAATGTTTACGTAAAACTTTAATATTTCAAAGTATTTATTGAGATAGATAACTGAAGTAAAATTCAATGTTAATTATAAATATAAATGACAAAGTGTTTAATGATTTAGATTACTGAATCTTTGCTTTGATTTTATTTCTCTTATGAATTTTTAGACGTAACTCTTTTTTAATTAAAGTAATCGGATTATGGATATTTTGACTACTCACACATTTTTGTTAGACTCAGTTAACTAGTGATTTAATGTTCTTGAATTTCATAGTTCAGGTATTGGCAATGACTTTGTTGACATGGGTCTTGCTTCATTTAGGCTTGTGTGTCAGCTTTTTTTCATTTGTTATGACAATCTGGTCTAATATTTCTTCTATTAAAATTTTGAGTAATGACGATTTCAAGATTTTACTTTAAGGAAATGACTTGATTATAACTTTTTAATATTGGAATGTTTAATCGATCAAAGTCAACTTAAGCTAACTTAAGTTGATAATCAAAAGAAATTTGGAGGAAAATCATTTACCTTTAAATTTAAAAGAATAAGAAGAAATTCAGTAGAATAACATGAACCCAAATTATGAGTTGTGGGTTAAATAATTTACCTTTATATTTCTTCTTCTTTTTCCCATCTCAAAGACAAAGTTTTGGTTCAATATTCTAATAATATGATTTAAATAATAATCAAAATTATAGTCAGTACTCAAAATTTTAAATAATCTAAAAACAGATGATTTAATTAATATAAAAGGTTTCCAGAAGTAGTTCTCTTCGAATTATTCTCTTTTCCCCTGTACTGCACAAACCTACAAAATTTGTTTCTAGAAAACCAGTCCCAAGAAAAATGAAAAGTTATTTGATTGAATATAAAGACAGAGAAAAATGTAAAGTGGAGCCCACTTTGAGCTTGGGAAAGGGACAGGGTTACTACAATGTCCAGTACTAACACCGTCATCACCGTCCTTCCTTTCATGTGTGATGCATCATTAATTTTTTCAGTTTATTATTTTTATTGTTAAAGAATAATATTGATTTATGTCATTTAGATCAAATAGACGGTAATAAAGGAGTGACTATTCTACCTATGGGTTACCGCTAGATTCAAATATCTAACTGTCAAGATTTTTTCTGATTTATTTTAAAAATAAATATTTTTTTTATTTTCGTATCATATTTAAATCAACTAATCAGATTTTCATAATGTGAGACTCATGTCATATTGTAACTGATATTTTGAATAATTTCTCTATAATCAGTAACTTTATCAACAGTTATTAAGAATCCAAATCTTTTAGTTTTGTTTCAAAATTCATTTTTTATTAATGAGTTGATACAATACTAAACGTCAAAATTTATTAACAATTTTTCATCGTACACATGAGAATTTTCTTACATAAATGGAGATGAATCATTTATTTTAACATCAGAAAGCATTGATGTAAAGAATTATTTACATTCAAAAAGATTTAAATCAAACATGTATTGAAGGAGCAAAACCTGGGACTTGAAAGTTTTCACCATTTGAATTAATCTCTTGGACTTAATTTATTATTAAGCATTTGTATAAAATAATATAATAAATTACTCTTTCAAGTGATGCACTTTGAATGAGTCAGTCTATGAACTTAGGTACCGAGATTAGCATGTGATTATCTTTAATTTAGACATTTAACAATGTTCTTTCCCAACTGAGAAGTCAATTAATTTTCTCTTTTTATTGGAAAAAAAAACATGACTTTTAAGCATTTTAATTGTTTGAAAAAATTATACTTTAGTTTCATAATTTGGCTCTTTGAAGAAACAAATTCTGTCAATTGATAACTCAAAATTCAAAAAGCATTAAATGTTATAACCCACTAGCTACGGTGTCGGTGCAATTTTCCATCTTTAAAAAAAAAAATTAAAATTTTCATTTACTTGACCATACTGTTGGTTGCTCTTAACTTAGGTATGGGTTTGATTCATGTAAGTTATGTAGAATCAAAGCTATTAGTTAAGTAATTTATTAATTAGTGTAATCATAGGGTGGTGAAATTTTAGATTAGGTTAATTTGACAAAGTGAATTGACATTTATTTCAAAATTATAAAGAACTGAAAAATGAATTAATAGTGATACCTCAACTTCGACATGATCGACATCTTACTTAGGTATATAAAATTTGTTTTAAGACTTGATTAGGCTAAATTTAATAATTAAGTATTAAGAAACAGTAACATGATTAAAGGAATTAATTGGCAAATAAATTAAAAATGATAAGAAGTGGGAGAATGGAGTCCGACCAAATTGATGCACGGATGGAATTCATTATGGTTGGTTCGTGCCACCTCTTACTTTTCTCTCTGCCTAAGTTATAGGGAGGTCAATTATTTAGGTCAATCCAGCTTTTAAGTTGTGGGCTCAAAGTCTAATAAAAATAGATTAGATCTATAGTTTTTTTTTTTAATTTACAATCCTCAAGATTAATATAGATTAATAGAATTTGATTATGCAACCGGATGACTTGATTGAGTGTCACATTTTAATCATGGTATAAATTTATAAAAGAACCGATCAAATTCATCATTTTCAATTTGATTCAGTTTACTTTTAAATAGACCCTACAAACACCATTCAAAATCTTACTCCATGCCAGAATAAAAGCTTGAAGACTTAGATTCATATTTGCTCATAACTTTTGAAATTTCTGAAACTTCGGTTTAGTGATTTTTTCAAACCTAACCAAAATTTTATATTTATATGATTTTTTATTTTTTATATATAATTTTTTATAAAATTAAGCTAAAGTAAAACTTTAATTTTATTTTTGTTTTTTATAATATCATTAAAAAAATTATTTTTAATTAATAATATCGAACCGAATCAAGTTGAATCAAAATTCAGGACTTAGTTCGACTCTTTTAATATTTACGGTTCGATTCGATTCGATTTTATCGTCCAATTAAAGATTCAATTTTTTATCAAAAAATCAACTGAATCTAAAATGTAACCGTGACACTCTCAAGTGTTGTTTATGTTTTGTTCATTGATGCTTAGTTATCGACAGGTGACAAAGGTTGTATACTTGAGCGGGGTTTGTTGGATGACTTTAATTAAGGTGAAGGCATCACTATGTCAACTTTTAGAAATTCCTTTGCTATAAACATAGTTATCTCCCATCAACATCAAGCTATAAAGAAGACGAAAGAGAGAGAATGTAATTAATTGCAAAACTCTCTTCCTCAAGTTCAAGTTCTAGACCCACTCATTATTTTTATGTTAAGTATAATGTGCTATGCATATATTTTGATTTATGATAATTTAATTTATTCATGTGGAGCTATAAAATAATATACAATATTACTAAAAAATAATTCAAATAAAATGAGGTAAAGGTAATTATGCATAGAATAAGAGACTTGCTTAATAATCTTAAAATTAATTTTCTTTCATTAAATTTCAGATACTTTGTAATCCATACTATCTAAAATAAATAAATATTAAGTTAATTTGATACTAATTAATTATTTTGTCTTATTATATTTTATAGATAGTAATAATGATAATAATACGTCTTTATGGATGATAATTTAAATAAAATGGTTAAAAAACTCTTCGAGTAATTTTGTATATTTTGAGTTTTAGAATAATATAGAAAATTTTAAAGATAGTTGGGTGTAATATTATCTAAAAATATTTTCTAAACTTTTACCGAGAGATGTATGTTCAATCGCAAGTCAATGTACTTTGCTCTCTATATATTTGATAATATTTAAAGTTCATTTTAATGTTTGAATAGTTTCTATTGAAAAAGTAACTTTCAGGCAGACAGCTGAAACAAAATTCAACTATGCATACCATTGCAATTGAACAAAATATGCTTTGTGATTCTCCCTACAAGAAGAAAGGTGTATGGCATCTGTTATTTTGATCTGTAATCTGTAAATTAGAGGTTCAAAACCACCGCAAATATTCTGCCACGAACCGCTGAAGTTAACACATTGTAGGATCAATTGTAACGGTTGTTGGTATGCTAAAGATCTAAAATCTTCATTAGCATGTACGATGGACTATACCTGGATTTTATGTCATCCAGTGATGAAACAACTGTGAGAATTGATAGATGTGATCCAGCTAGTAAAAGGACATGACTTAATATTTTCTGCAACAAACTTTGATCTTCTGCATAAATAAAACTATCTGGTTGCTGGTACCATCCTTTAAGTTTGTGTGGTTCCTTAGACTGCTACCCAATGTTTCAACTTATAATCTAAGGACCCAGACCCCCTCATGATGAGGAGAACATGGAGCCTTAGGCTTTATTTTTCCTAGAGCTTTTCCCGAACTATTTGGACAGTTAAGATCTGAGTTTAATGGCCGTCGAGGACTAATCTAGGCTGTTGAGAATAGGAGGCGATTCATTTTCATATAAAAACATAAGTCAGTAGAGGCACCGTACAGTAATGGAGTAACGAAATAGTTTTTGAGAGTAATTCTGCAAATTGCAACTTTTCTAGTAAAGATTAGAGCTATAAGATACGTAATGGACATTTTTTCCTGTTCTAAGAAAAAGCAAAACATTACAACATAGCTAAGAAGGAAGAAAACGCAACTAGGAAGCTGGCAAAAGACCAAATGGAACCGTAACTTAACTTATCATGTCTACAACTCACGAACCTAAAACTCAGTTGTCCTTCCATCATCCAACAATTGTAGCAAGGCATTGAAGACATCATGATGTGCTTCCTCTATTTCATCAGAAAGCACTACCGAATCGGGTTTTCTACGAAACACGTCAGTAAATAGTCGTCCACCTTCTTCTTTGTAATGTCCGATTCCTAAAGGTTAAACATGAATATAATTTCACAATTTGAAAAACCCAATCAATAGAAAGTCTAATTTGAGAAAAAATTTTAAATTGAAAACTCTAATTTTATCTTACTAGAAAAATATTTATCATTAAATAACAGAAGCATTAAATTGTCACAAAACCTTATTTAATAAGCCGTAATAAATGTCACATTAAACTTCGTAATAAAACCAACATGAGAATCTAACACCTGAGAATTTAAAATATGGTAAATCATAAATTACTAAAACAACTTTAACTAAACGAAAATCCATTTCTAATGTCTTATAATTGTTCATAAACTGAAATTTCTAGAACCTTGCTACTAGATTAACTGATTATGACAATCTCTCACTCCTGCTACTTACCATCACCAATAGCATAATCAACTATGGAGGAGTGAGTATTTTAAAATATTCAGTAAGTAAACTCGTATACTGATAAACATCACATGTCATGAACACAACCAAATGACACATGTAGTTATAATTTAATATACTCACTTGATGACTTATTCATAAATAATTTACAGCAAGTACTTAAACGTGTCTTAGCTGATCTTAATTCATGGTTGGCGTGTAAATTTAACTTGTACTTGCTTGATCATAATTCGACTACGCATATCCCCTAATTAACAAAATAACCAAAATTGTTTAACACTTAAACTCGAACTTGTAACGTGAACGTGAACATGACGGAATGTGTGTCCTGAAGTTGGTGTCACTTAAGATCTGAACCTTAATGACGCTGATATGAATATGGTGACGTCCAACCGTAAAGCTGATAACATGACGTGAACAATTTGATTATTTGATAACTAATGGACATGACTAAATCTACCTCTTATTTACTTATAAATTTACTTGAGTTAACTTCATGATTCACATTATTACATATGCATGAGTAAACATGTAACTTGTGCTGAAGACATATATTATAACCAATCCATGTAACTTAAACCATTATAATCCATGCATCACTTAGTAATTAACTTGATCACAACATCATAATACAGAAAATATAAAAACACTTGATCATATATAAGGTATAATAAATGATAAAATCAAGTAATATTAAATATGAAAACGTTATTTATCATAATATATGAGTCATACCACCATGTAAACTCACTTACCTGAACTGGAAGAAAATAACTAACAATCAACTATTGATCTGAAATCCGAACACCTTGATAACTAATTATTCAATAACAACCACTATAACGTATAAATTATAGAACCATATGAAAATGGATTTAGAAGACAGGGTGACTGGAGTCAATTCTTGGGTCAGAAAGGTATTTTCAGTCCAAGTCAAGTTGATGACTCAACTCGTGTCTAATTAACATACCAATTGAAAATAAACTCAGCCTAAACAAAAAGGCAAAACGCAAGGTTTCCAAACAAGAAGAAATTTCAATCAAAATCCAAATCAATTGCTTTGGGTAAAATGCACATAAATCAAATGTTTAATTAATTGTTTAAGAATGACAACTACACACTTTTAATAAAAAAAATCTTTTTATTGTGTAAGAAACATCAATTTAATTGATTACACAAAACACTTTGGTAAAGAATCAAAAGGCTACTTAGAAGTATCTTAACGCAAAATCAATGCTTGAGAAAAATATATTAGCAAAACTAAAAACAATATAAATCGAATGCAATTGAAAAGGTGGTGTTAACAAATTCAAGCTTAAAAAAATTAATAAGAAGTGGCCACCAGCACTTTTTTCCCACAAAGTGTCTCAAACGGAGCCATACTAATCGTCGTATGATAACTGTTATTGTATAAAAACTCCATGAGTGCCAACTGCGCGCCCCGACTACCAGAGAAATCTAATACACAAGCTCGAATCATATCCTCTAACGTCTGGATCGTATGCTCAGATTGCAGATGGAAAGTTGTACTATAATTCAACTGACTACCCAAAGCTTTCTGTAGACTCTGCCAAAATTTGACATGAACTGCAAATCCCGATATGATACAATAGACACTGGAACCCCATGAAGTCGAACAATCTCTCAGATATAAAGCTAAGCCTAATCCTCAACTGAAAATGTAGTCTTGCCAGGTAAAAAGTGTGCAGACTTGGTAAGACGATCCACCACAACCTAAATGTAGTTATAACCTTTTACCGTCCTCAGTATCCCTGAAACGAAACCCATAATCACATACTCCCACTTCCATTTCAGGAATAATTAATGGTTGCAAGACCCCAGATGGTTGCTGTCTTTGAGCCTTGATCGGCTGACACACCAAACACTTACTAACAAGCTCAACAATATCACGCTTCATACTATTCCACCAATAATGTAACTTTAAATCGTGATAAATCTTAGTACTGTCAGGGTGTACTGTATATGGTGAACTATGAGCCTCCATGAGTAATTCTTATCTAATGATTGCGTCTTTCAGAACACAAAGCCTCCCATGAAAGTAAATAGTCGAATCATTACTGACCACGAACCCTTATCTTTTTTCTGAACTCACTTCACTACGAATCACAAGCATTTTAGAGTCTGTTCATCGATAATACGTTGCTGCAAAGACGATTGAATTATGAACTGAGCTAGCTGTGCTGTAGTGTCTTTTAGCAAGACCTAAGTCTCGGCACGTTCAAAATCATCCAGGATATGTTATTGAGACATAATAAGAGTTGTTGAATGAGTTGATCTTCCACTTACGGCAACATTTGACTTTCTAGAGTGATAAATGATCTCGCAGTCATAATCCTTCACTAGTTCCAACCGACGGCATTGCCTCATGTTAAGCTATTTCTGGGTGAAAAAGTACTTGAAACTCTTATGATTTGTGTAAATTTATCATTTACAACCATACAACTGTAGCCAATATGCACATGTGTTTTAGTAGTGTCCAAAGTATAAGCTAATAGACCCAATTACCACGATGAAGAAGACATTGTGCCCGTAAAGTAGATTTGACCTTTGGCATTGGTCGTTGCTAAGATCCCCTAAACTTGAGGCTAGGTCTACCTGGAGATAAGAATTGAACTGCATTTCGGCAACATTCTATGTTGGCATAGTTAGCAGCCAACCAATCCATCCCTAGAATTACATCAAAATCATGCATCCCTAGGACTATAAGCCTAGCATCCATAACACAATCTTCTATCATCACTGGGCAGTTAGATACGATTGTGGAAGGTACATTATTTGTACTAGAACATTTAGTTTTTACATTGACTGATTTTGGATCCACACACTCTTTTATATCTATGTCATTTGTGACTCATGCATCCTTGCCTGTTATGCCATTGGGTTTGACTTGGGCTAAAAATACCTTTCTGACCCAAGAATTGACTCCAGTCACCCTTTCTTCTAAATCCATCTTCGTATGGTTCTATAATTTATACCTTATAGTGGTTGTTATTGAATAATTAGTGATCGAGGTGTTCAGATTTCAGGTTAATAGTTGATTGCTAGTTATTTTCTTCCAGTTCAGGTATGTGAGCTTACATGGTGATATGACTTCTAAGTTATGATAAGTAAAATTTTCAAATTTAATACTAAATTTTTTTTATTAATTTCTTTATGTTGCTCAATCTTATGATCAAATGTTTTATTTATTTTTCCTATATCATGATAAAATTATTTACCATGTTATGTATGATTATATTTTGAGTTATACATGTAATAATTATATCGTTTATGTTCATGAACACGCTATATGTTTACTCATGTATATGTAATAATTAGAATTATGATTGGGTGTCACCATGTTCATGAGATAGACTTAGTCATGTCCCTTGGTTATCAAGTAATCAAATCGTTCACGTCATATTATCAGCTATACGATTGGGTGTCACCATGTTCATGTCAGCGTCCTTAAAGTTCAGATTACCTTAAGGGACTCCAGCTCAAGTTCAAGGTTAAGATAAGCTTAAATGACACCCATTCTGTCAGGTTCACGTTCGCGTTATAAGTTCAAGTTTAAGTGTGAAATAATTCTGGTTAGGTTGAAATCGGGGGATATGCCTAGTTGAATTATGATCAAGCAAGTACAAATATCAACATATGTATAAGTACAAGTTCAAGTTATATGTTAACCATGAATTCAATTATGTTAATTACAAGTACTTTATTTTATTTAACGATCAAGTGAATGTGTTAAATTAAAGTGGCATGAATTATATGTTTATATTTATGTCATGTGAAGCTTATTAGTAGCACTAAGTATTTTTAATACTCACCCCTCATAGATGAATATATTGTAGGTGATGGTAGATAGCAGGAGGAGAGACTGCCATAGTCAACAAAAATATGAGATTTTCACTAATTGTGTTTATATGACATCAAAAACAGATTTTCGTTAAATTACAGTTGATTCAGGAATTTATGGGGGTTTCATGTTTTATTTTACAAATTATGTGATTGAATTTTCAGGGCTTATGAATTTATCACGTCGACTTCATTACAAATTCATTCATCATTTAGTATAGTTTATAGAATAAATAAATTTTGTATAATTTTTACTTCTTCTATTTAATGTTAAAGTTATGGCGAAAATAGGGTTTTCAATTTGAGAATTTTCTCAAGTTAGGATTTTTAAGTGAATTGGGAAATTTTGAATTGTTAAATTATATGCATGTTTAACCCTAAAAAATTGGGGCATTACATTCTTCAACCATTTGGCCAAATGTTCCTTATACTTCTATCATTGAATTCATGTCCTAATATACAACCTGCTACCTCAAGGACCGCTAAGTTGAAAGAATGAAAAAAAACTGATAAACTGTTATGACAAATGAGCATAAGTTTGTTTCATAAGAAGCTTACAATCATAAGTTATTAAAATTGTGTAACTATATTTATCTAACATACTAATTTGTTTAACATACTAACCAGTACTCAAATAGAAGCTAGGCTAACAACTTCTTATATCATTCAACTTATGCTTTAACTGTTCTCAATTTTTTTTAAATGTGTAACTCATCATAGCATTGTAAACCACGTGCTACAACTAGTCTATAATACTTATGAAAGAAGCTTGAAGATGGAGAAATTTTTAAAAATCTAAAAAAACCCTTCCATATTTTGTTCTTATTCTAAAAATATAATTAAATTTGGGAATCATTGAAAGCAGGCTTCCATCATTAGTTATATTAAAGAAAAAGAGTGAGTATACTAAGCCTTAAAGAGGCTGTTGTTAATATAGTTTAGAGTAGTTGTGACAGTTAGATCACTAATTGTTAATCTACACCCTTGAGCTTAGTATGGGTGTTCTCGTGTACTTCTTCTCACCTAAGTCCAATTTATAGCTCATCTCTTCATGTACTTAGTCTGTATAAAATCTTTTGATATAAATACTTCATTAATATATTTGCCTCTATAATACACTTATTGAGAGCATGCTTATTTATTAATTCTCTCCTGTAACTTCTCTTCTTTCCTTCTTAATTCTTTCTTCTTCTACAACTTAGTAAAGTGTTTCATGGTATCAGGGCCACAGAGATTCACTGCCGATGGCTAATACTGGAAGTAACTCGGCTGCAACAACAAGCACAGTCCCGATGGCTTCGAGTGAGGTGTTTAACAATATTCTGAGCAATTCTTTGTCTGTCAAGTTTGATAGAAATAACTTTGTGATATGAAAATCACAAATTACTTCAGCAATCACAGGACATGAATTGGATAATATAGTTTTTGGAGAATCAAGAAAGCTAAGCAAAAAGCTGGCTAATGGCAACGGGAATCTAGATGAGAAAGGATCAAATGGTTTTGAGTTGGTCAAGGAGTCTTGAACAGACTTTTACAAGCCAGTGACGAGAAAGGATCATGCAATTGAGGAATTCACTGCAAAATACCACAAAGGTAATGATTCAATTACTGATTTTTATGATAAAATGAGGAGGTTTTTAGATGCCTTTAAATTAGTTACAGATCATGGCTTAATGATGTATGTTATGAACAATTTTGGATTAGAATTTGACCCAATAGTTATAAATATTACTTCAAGAGTAGATAACATTAGCATAGAAGAAATGAAGGCTCTCCTACTCTGTCATGAAAGTAGACTGAAGAAGCAACTTACCCTGAATGAAAACACCTTAAAAATGAGTGATAACACTGTCTGGAGCACTAATTTCAAGAAGAAATATAATGGTAATTCTGGTTTTTCCGATTTTAAAAAGAATGATGGCAAAAAGTTTGGTGAAAATCACAAGGATTTAGAGGATATAGAGGATGAATGAACAGAAGAAGAGGATGGGACATAATTCAAGAGTTATTGTCTATCAAGTGCGTGGTAAACCTGTCCATTCAACTAAGGTGTGCTATTATAGATATGAGAAAGCTCAACAAGAACAATCTCCTAGTCATGTCACATCAGACTTGAGAAATGCTGACAGTGCAACTACCAATCATGTCACATCAGACTTGAGGAATTTGAGCTTTGCACAATAATACAATGGTTCAAAAAAGTTGGTTGCTGGTAATGGTAAGTGTTTGTCTATTTTTTACATAGGTTCAACACTCCTTCTTGCAAAACCTTTTTACTTAAGCTAAATTCCCTTCTAAGAGTGCCTGACATTAAAAAGAATATTGTTAGTATTTCTAAACTATCTCATGATAATAATGTTTTTTGTGGAATTTCATGCTGTTTTTTGTTTTGTTAAGGACAAGGCCACGAGAGTGTTACTTTTACAAGGGATCCTTAGATATGGGCTTTACTTATTCACTTATCCAGTCAAAGGATCTTTCGTTAATCAATGTTTAGTAAAAATTGTTATTTCCTATAATAATTCTTCTGATAAGCATATTGTTTACACATATGTTGCTACTTTACCTTCTGTTTCCAGTGATTCTTGTAATCAGAATTTGTTCATATCTAATAAGACTAAAGGTATTTTACCTACTCCTTCTTCTGCCTCTTTTCTCTCTACTGTAACTCAAGATACTTACAATGATAGATTATCTCCTATTTCTGAGTTAGAAATCTGCGTAGTATACTTGGCCATCTTACACAAAATATTTTGATTAAAGCATTACATTCTGGCAATATTAAACATGTTAAAAATCATATCTCACCAATCTATATGTCGTGCCAAAAGGGGAAAATCATACTTTACCATTCATCTTGTCAACCAAATAGCCTCTAGAACTCATTTACACTGATCTTTGAGGCCCTTCACTACTGTCTCTAGAGAAGGATTTCATTATTACATATGTTTTCTATATGACTACAATAAGTTTTCTTGGCTTTTCCCTTTGAAACTCAAATCTGATGCACTACAAATATTTATATAGTTCAAGAAGTTTATTGAAAACCAATTTGATAGAAGAATAAAAAACCTTCAGTCTGAATGAGGTGGTGAGTTTAGGAGTTTTGCACTCTTTCTTGTATCACATGTGATAGGTTTTAGGTATCCTTGTCACTATATTCATCAACAGAATGGAAAATAGAAAGAATACACATACATGTTCTAGAAATAGGTTTTACATTACTAGAACAGTGTCAAATGACTAGAATAGTGTCAAATGACCTTTACCTATTGGTGGAATGCATTCCAAGCTGCTATATATCTTATAAATAGATTTCCTACACCTGTTCTAAACATGATTTCACCTTTTGAGACATTGTTTAATAGAGTTCCAGAATATAATGCTTTAAGAATCTTGGGTTGTGCACGTTTTCCCCATCTAAGACCTTATAATAAACACAAAATAACTTTTCATTCTGATATGTGCATATTCATTAGTTATTCACCCAATCACAAGGGCTATAAGTGCCTCCACCCTTCTGGTAAGGTATATATATCTAGAAATGTCATATTTCTTGAGAGACTGTTTAATAGAATTCTAGAATATAATGTTTCCTTTTTAGACATTATTAAAAAAGTCGCATGTTAAAACCTCAAATAGAGTTCAATTGTCTGCATAATTGCTTACCATTAGCTCAATTTTTCAGTCCAATAATCTAAATAGTTCAATAAGTCCTATTTCTACTCATAATGACATGGATAATTGTGGGAAGGCCCTTCTGAGGATTTTATGCAAAATAGCATAATGAGGCTGAATTCTACTTCAGAACAACAATCTGTTCAGAAAACCAAGACATGTCAGACACTCAAAACACTTAAACTCAAATCATTCATGTTTGGCATCCTGCACATTGTGCACCCTCTATTGCTGATAATTTGTTTGTTGACTTATGTGTTCAGCCTCAAACAAAAACGTTTAATGCACTAGTTCTAAATAAGTCTGTTTCTTCCCATGCTATGATCATTAGATCCAAAAGTGGAATTACCAAGCCAAAAACCTTTTCAACCACCAAACATCCTTTAATTAGTCAAAATATACATGTTGAACCTACAAACATTAAAAAAGCACTTACCAATATCAAATGGAGGCTGGCCATGGTAGATGAATATAATGCTTTACTTAGGAATGATACTTGGAATTTAGTTCCTTTTAAACCTGAAATGTCTCTTATAGGGTGTTTAAATTGAAGCCAAATCTTGAAAATAGTGTTCAAAGACATAAAACTCGATTAGTTGCTAAGGGGTTGCATCAAACCCCTGGTACAGACTACACTGAGACATTCAGTCCAGTGGTAAAACTAGCTATTGGGAGGGTTATTTTACACATTACAGTGTCTTTGGGATAGGACATCAAACAACTTAATGTGAATAATGCTTTTCTGAATGAGTACTTGTCTGAAACCATCTACATGTCTCAGCAAGAAGGATTTGTGGATCCATGCATGCCTAATTGTGTTTGTAAGCTGAAGAATGCCATGTATGGCTGGAGGTGGCAACCGGAACGGCCCGAGCGGTTCACGGGCCGGTATTGGGCTTTTTTATGCGGCTCACGAGCCAGTTTCAGGGTGGCCCACTTGAATTTTAGGGAGACTCGAAATGAACCTGTTCGTGAACTCACGGTCCATGCCGGCTAACGGGTCGGTCTGAATTAAATAACCAGACCGGCCCGCTTTCCTTTCTTTTAATGTGTTGTAATTCTAAAAAATACAGAAGGGGAGAGTTGAACATTGGTTGGAATGAATGAAATGTAGGGATTACCAATAAACTATATGAAACTCATGTCACTTTCTTTTAATTATTTTGTTTTATTACTTTAAACTCTCAATAGAAAAATTCATATTAGCTTAAAATCTAAAAATATAATAAATAATTAATAACTAATTTATAATTCGTGTTAATTAACAAATTAAAAAATATTAAGATTATTAAGTCAATATTTTTTACAATTTTCTTGGACCCTATTTTCATTGAATAAAATATTCGTTTAAATAAAAATATGATTTTTTTAATTAATATGTTTATTTCAAAAATATATTATATGGAGAATTTGATAAAATATGTTGAAAGACAATAATAATATATTAACAAGTTTGTCTTGATCTAATGGTAATGAGTGTGATTTGTAAGGGAGATGTCAAAGGTTCAAACTTTAATATACACACAATTATTTAATTTTTTAGATTAAGAGTGAATGTCACGGGTTAGGATGATTCAGGCCTACCGAGCCTCATGGGTTGGTTCGGTCCGTGCCTAACATTCGAGCTGAGCTATAGTACTGGAATGCAAGGCCCATGAGGGCCCAAGCTTGACCTGTAGGCCTTAACCGACCCGGTACCATACATTACTAGGTTGGGATGGGACAAATTTTAAAGGGTCGGTTCACCAAGTTTCGCGGGCCGAACTGACCCACTTGCCACCTCTATGCCTGGCCTTAAGCAGGTTTCAAGGGCTTAGTATGACAGGTTAAGCCAAGATCCTTCAAAGCAAAGATCCTATGTAATGCTTTTGTGATTTGCTGAAGTAGTTGTGTGATATTACCAGTGAGTAGAATATTATCCGCATACTAACAAATAGGCAACCTTTCTGCCAGATTTTAGAATGAACAAATATATAGGTGATTTGCTTGGTATTGAGGTTTGTAGAAACCAAAATGGAATTTTGCCATCATAGATAAAATATATAGGTGATTTTCTGAAGAGGACCAAAATGGCTGGTGCTAAACCTGCCCCTTCTCCAGCAAGTTCTACAGTTACTCTATCTCTCAACAGTGGTGAACATTTTCAGGATATTACCTTGTTCAGAAGAACCATAAGAGCATTGCAGCATCTAGCTATTATTCAACCAAATATTGATTTCGTTCTCAACAGACTCAATCAGTACATCCATCAGCCAACCACAACTCATTGGCAAGCATACAAGAGACTTCCGAGGTATCTTAAAGGAATTATACATGATGGATTACTCATTTAGCTATCTGATAAACTTGATATACGTGCCTTTTAAGATGCTGACTGGGCTGAGGACTGTGATGGCAGGAAGTCAATAAGGGGATATTTTATTTTCATTGGAGGAAACTTGGTTTCTTGGTCATCAAAGAAATAATTTGTAGTTTCTAGATCTAGTACAGAGAGTGAGTACAGATTTTTGGCAAGTCAGCTTCTAAAATGCAGTGGTTTAAGAGTTTGTTGTCTGAATTAGGAGTTTTTAGTACAAAACTTCATGTCCTTTGATGTGACAATATCAATGCTTTGACACTAGCTTCTAACCCTATTTTTTCATGCTAGGTGGGATTTGTTCCTTCTGTGGACCAAACAACAAACATATTGACAAAGGCTTTGTCTACTCCTCAGTTTCTTTACTTAAAGAACAAGCTTCAAGTGATGACCTCACCCTTAAGCTTTAGGGGTAATATTAAGGAAAAAGAGTGAGTGTGCTAAGCCTTAAAGAGGTTGCTGTTAATATAGTTTAGTGTAGTTGTGACAGTTAGATCACTAAATAGTTAGATCACTAACTGTTAAAATACACCCTTAAGCTTAGAGTATGGTTGTTATCGTGTACTTCTTCTCACTTAAGTCCATCTTATAGCTCATCTCTTCATGTACTTTGTGCGTATAAACTCTTCAGATATAAATACTTCATTAATACAATTGCCTCTGTAATACACTTACTGAGAGCATTCTCATTTCTTGATTCTCTCATGTATCTTCTCTTCTTTCCTTCTCAATTCTTTCTTCTTCTACAACTCAATAAAGTGTTTCAAGTTTGTATACCTTTGAAAAATATGCAGTGAGTTCGTAGGTATGGAAATTTAGTTTTGAAAGTGTGTTTTTATTTTCACTAAGATGTAAGCCAATTTTTAGAACTCCTTAATTAATATATAACTATTTTGGTAAATAGTTGAAAATGTCAAATTATATCATACATAGACATTTTTTTGTCAAAGATATCGTACATAGACTTGAAGTTATAGTTTATATCTGTAAAATTTCATTTGTTGGGTCTTGTAATTTACATACATCAAATTCATTTATAAATTATTTATAACTTATATATTCATTGATAATTGACTTGTAATACATCTTAATTTCCATTATTGGCTTATTTAATTAATTTCAACTATTAATAGGAAAACATTTATTTTAATATATTATTAATATTATATAAACATAACTTGATTTTAAACCACATGCATTGCACATTAGATCCTCTTTCATGAATGTACAACCTATATTTGATGCACGTAAATCTATTTGATTAGCTTTTAATACATTAACTAATTGTTGCATTTTAAAACTCACCGTGTTCATGAAAAGTTATGATACTATCTACTATTGGAAGAAAATCAACGGTCTCTTATTCTTTTAAATACTTTTCCTTCTTCTCACTTAACATGGCGAATAGTTTATTGTCTTTGTAGTTGTATAATGTCAATCAATTCTGGGTAGCCTGCATGAAATCCTTTCTAGAACGAGTATATTAAGATTAATACAAATCTTACCTAGCTAAATTATGAGTGAACATGAATAATTTTTTGTATTCAGCAGAGAAGAAAGATAATTAAAGCAGATGTCACAAAAGTCTGATTCACCATGCTACATCTAACAGTCCAAATTTAAAAAATTATTAATACTGATAAGCAAGAATTAGTCATTCATCTGTAAGGTGAAGTAACTCTTAGAAGATAAGCTCAATCTCGAAGAATATTACGTTTATTCTTGATGTATTTTGGGAATTTGGTTGTATTATAAGCCTATAAATACATGCCAAATTGTGAACTAAAGGATCATTGAATACAAGCCAGTCACTTTCATATTTATTTTCTCTCCTCTCATTATTCTCTAGTGTAAGGAAAGAATTTCTTTACAATTTTGGTGCTTTCATTGAGAGACGAGAACTCCAGAAACCCACCCAAAAATACTAAACATGCCTAGAACTAGATCCAACGCAGCCTATAATGAAGACAATGAAGCCAGAAATACCAATGACCAAATAGATCAACCTACCCCACCAGCGGAGATACTCAAGACAATTCTGACTGGGATGCGAGAGATGGAAGAATGGAAAGCAGAAACACAACGTGATGCATGAAGAGTTGTGCAAGAACAGATTCATGCTCTTCAACAAGAGGTGGATAGGACGCGTGCTGAGGTCAACCAAATAACAAATAATGAAGAACATGACATCCGTTCGGAGAACAACAGGCGAGAGGCAAGACAGGAAAACCACGAGAACAGTAAGAACCTGCAACGAGAAGAAGGGGAAATTCAGTCTCAGAACCGAGAAAATGTGGTTGCAGAGGAGATGCGCCAGCCTAGAGTTATCACAAAGGAAGATGTAGAAGAATTACTGAAATGAAATATGCTGGAGATGAGGAACCTGAGGAATACTGGAAAAATTGACCTTGAATCTCTTATCCGTACGCCGTTGATCCTAGAGATTCTGGCGGCTCCTGTACCTAAGAAATTTGTGGCTCCAAAATTCAAGTGTTATGAAGGAAAAATAGATCCAATCGATCATCTCCGTCGTTTCAGACAAATGATGGCACTATATTAGCATGATGATGAATTAATGTGTAGAATGTTCCCAACCAATCTGGATGGAACGACCTTAAAATGGTATCATTCGCTCCCTGTCCATTCGATTATTAACTTTGCTATTATATCTTCTGTTTTTCTGGAATAGTACTCCACATATCGAGCAGTAATGGAAGACACATAGTGCCTTCTTACAATCACGATCAAGGAAGGAGAACCTTACGGGAGTTCACCTACAGATTCAAAGACAAAACGACGAAGGTTGAAAACTGTGATGATCGGATGGCAAGACTAGCTTTTAAAAGATGATTAGGACCAAACTCACCCTTGTTTGAAGACTTGTCCAAAATAAAATCTTTATCTATGGAAGAGACTTTCCAACGGGCTGAGACTTATATTACATTGGAAGAAAAAAAGAAGAGTCTGTTGAAAGCAAATGAACGAAAAAGGAAGAATCGTAGAAGGGAGAACAGTTCCAGATCAGAAAGGAAGAGAACTGACAGAACAGATAAAACAGACGGAATAGGTGGAAAAAGGGAAAGGACAGAGTACCAAAGGCAAGAATCGAGTAGGGTACATCCAAGAGATAAGGTCTACACACCATTGACTCTCCCGGTAAATTAGATCCTTGAACAGATTAAAGACAAATCATGGTTGAAAAGGCCAGTGCCACTCACAAAAGAACCAAATTACAAAGATAAGGATAACTATTGTTCTTTTCACAGAAGTGGTGGACATTAGACCAGATGCTTCCAACTCAAAGATTATATTGAAGAGCTTATAAAACATGGATACCTGCACCGATTTGTGAAAATAGAAGAGCAGAAGCATGAGGTAGAGAAAGAAGATCGCGATGATGAAAAGCGTGACAATAGGAAATAACCTCTTCACATTGTCAACACTATCATTGCACTGACGGAGCATGAAGGAACAACAAGGAAGGAAAGGAAACAGTATTGCAAGAAACCAATGTTGGAGAAGCGAATGGAGAATCGCTCACATGACAATGGGACTCTCCCGCTGATATTTGGTGATCTATATCTCAAACACGACGTACACCATAATGATGCGCTTGTCATCTCGATACAGGTCAGTAGTTTGCTCCCGAGAAGAGTTCGAGTAGATGATGAAAGCGCGATTAACATATTGTATTGGACCACGTTAGAAAAGATGTCAATGGGAGAGCAGAAGCTAGATGGGACCTCACAACTGTTGATAGGTTTTAATGGAGCTATCAATTACTTGGAGGGGACCCTTAATCTGCTTGTAAGAGCTAAACCTTTGAATCATATGATTGAGTTTGTGATTCTGGATACTTCATCCCCGTACAACGCTATTCTAGGAAGAACGTGAGTCATAAGATGAAGGATGTACCGTCAAATTTCTACTAAGTACTAAAGTTTCCTTCACTAGAAGGAATCAAGACCGTCGAAGGAGACCAGGCTTCTGCCCGCATTTATTTTGTGACTGTATTGGAGTCTGCAAAGAAAAAGTGTACAGAAAAACTAGACCCCAGACAGCCAAATGAAGCAATTTAATAGAAATCAAAGGATGACGACTTAGACAGCCTGAGGTACGAGGTGGGGAAACAAATAGAGTTGTTTTGCTTAGAAGAAGGAACATAAAAATGACGAACATCGGCACCTTTCATGAGCAAGCAGAGAAAGACAAGTTGATTGACTTTGTACGAAGGAACAAAAATGTTTTTGCCACTATCACACACAAAATGCTAGAAATTCCAGAAGAGATTATATGCCACAGGATGAACATATATCCATCAATAAAACCAGTAGAACAGAAGAAGAGGAGTTTTACACCATAATGGAATAAAGCGAGAAAGGAAGAGGTAGATGAACTACTAAACGCATAATTCATTAGAGAAGTTGACTGTCCGGAGTGGCTGGCCAATGTGGTGATGGTACGAAAAAGGAATGGTAACTGGAGAATCTGCGTAGACTTCACTGACCTAAATAAAGCTTGTCCAAAGGATGACTATCTGTAACCCGGGATTTATCAAATGGTAGAAGCCACATCTGGACATGAGCTACTCAGTTTTATGGACGCCTACTCTGGATATAATCAGGTGAAATTGTTCCAACCTGGCCAAGAAAAGACTTCTTTTGTTACTAAATATAACATATATTGTTATAAGGTAATGCCCTTTGGGTTGAAAAATGCAGGAGCTACATACGAGAGGTTGGTGAACAATGTATTATTCTATGGGCAGATTGGAAGAAATATGGAGGTATACATGGACGACATGTTGGTGAAAAGAAAAAAAATGAGAAAACCATATCCAAGATCTCGAGGAGGCTTTATCTGTCCTAAGTAAAAACTCAATGAGGGTGAATCCAGAGAAGTGCACTTTTGGTGTCGCTGTATGGAAGTTCCTTGGCCACTTAATAACCTAGCGATGGATCCAGATCAGGTGAAGGCTATCGTGGAGATGAAGTCCCCAAGGAATAAAAATGAAATTCAAGGACTAACTGGAAGACTTGCGACGCTCAATAATTTTTTTTTTCAGATCAACAGATAAATGTAAGCCGTTCTTTGATAAACTGAGGAAGAGATCTATAGACAGATGGGATGAATAGTGTGAATAGGCCTTCAACAGAATCAAATAGCACTTAATAACTTCCCCACTACTCTCAAAACCCAAACCTGGTGAGCAACTCCTATTATATGTTGTAGTTTCAGAAACAACTGTAAGTGCAGTACTCATTAGAGAAGAAGAAAAGAAATGGAAGCCCATATAATTCATCAGCAAAAACTTGGTAATGGCAGAGACAAGATACAAAAAGATGAAAAAATTAGTATTAGCAATCGTGACTGCTGCTAAGAAGTTGAGCCCTTATTTTCAGGGGCATAATATTAATGTATTGACGAACATGCCGATTAAAAGTATACTACACTCCCAAAGGTAAGCAGAAGAATGAAAAAATGGGCAATTGAACTAAGTCAATATGAGATTTATTATGAGCCCAGAACATCAATCAAGGGGCGCAAGTCTTTGGGAGGGGAAATTCATGAGTCTTACTCTCAGAAGGAACTAAGGGCGTAAGTCATTGGGAAAGAAATTTATAAGTCTTACTCTCAGAAGGAACTAAGAGCGTAAGTCCTTGGGAGGGCTAATTCATAAGTCCTACTCTCAGAATAAAATATGGGTATAAGTTCTTGGGAGGGGTAATTCATAAGTCATACTCTCAAAATGAAATAATGGCGTAAGTTCTTAGAATGGGCAATTCATAAGTCCTATTTTCAAAAGGAATTAAAGTCGAGAAAGAACAGTTGAGCTAAAATCAGAAAGAACAGTTGAGCTCAGACCAGAAAGAAAAGTTGAACTCAGACAAGAGAGTTTAGAACAGTTAGAAATTCAGAACATAAAATAAGTCAAAAATTCATAACAGAAAAGGTTTGGGAGCTGAGCTCAGACCAGGAAGCTCAAACCAAAATGCCAAGAACAGTGGAGCTTCAGAACTTCAGAAAAGAAAATAGTCAGAAATTTGGAGTAGAAAAGAATGACGGAATCTGAATCTCAAAAAGGAAAAGGAAAATTAAGGAAAGAACTTCAGAGCATAAATTCTCTAGTGAAAAAGGAAAACGAAGAAGACATGCTAAGAATAAGAAAGTCTAAAAAGTTGCTACTTCACTTCGAGACAGCAAAGCTATATATATGGACATCTATGAGAAGAGATCTCAGTAGGGGCCGAAGCATCTCTTGTAAGGGGAGTATCATTAGCAGCTCCGGAAGGGTTGATTTCAGCTTGACCTGCAGAAGTGGTGGCTTCACTCTGCTTATCAACATGAACATCGCAGGGAGATTTTATTGGAGAGGCCTTCACTGAGCCATCTATGTAACCCACATTGTAGACTACTTGCTGAGCTTCATAAAAAAAGCTTGATATTCTTCTCCAAACTCTTTCTCTTTCTGTTCTAGAGCTTGAGATTTTCTTGCCTCAACAGCTGCTAGAGACTCCTCAGCAATATTCAATGCCTCATTTGCAGCCCTGACAGATTCTGTTAGACTCAGAATCTTTGCCTTAACCCCATCAACTTCTATCGCTTGCTTCTTCACTTTCTCATCAAGCACAGCCTTTCCTCTTTTAATTGAGCAAATTATTCACGAAGACCTTCAATGATGCCAGTAGAATAGACAACATCCTTTCAGAGCTTCTACAATGCCAAATCTCGGGCAGCATGATGCTCTTGTAGAGCATTATGGTGAATAATGGCCTGAAGAGAAAAAAAATAGTAAGAAAAAGGTAAGGGAATAATCAAGAAGAATGAAAAGTACAAAGAACCATACTCTGCTAAGAATAAGAAAGTCCAAAAAGTTTCCACTTCATTTTAAGACAGAAAAGAAATACATATGGACGTCTATGGGAAGAGATCTTAGTAGGGGCTGAAGAGATCTCATAGCAGAAACTCTCTAGCGGAAAAACAAAATGAAAGAGACCTGCTAAGAATAAGAAAGTTCAAAAAGCTGCTACTTCACTTCAAGACAAAAAAGTAATACATATGGACATCTATGAGAAGATATCTCAGTAGGGGCTGAAGAGATCTCATAGCAGAAATTCTCTAGTGGATAAGCAAAACGAAGGAGACCTGCTAAGAAAAAGAAAGTCCAAAAAGTTTCTACTTCACTTCAAGACAGAAAAGAAATACATATGGATGCCTATAAGAAGAAATCTTAGTAGGGTCTGAAGCATCTCTTGTAAGGGGAGTATCATCAGCAGCCCCAGAAGGGTTGATTTTGGCTTGGACTGTAGAAGTGGTGGCTTCATTCTGCTCATCAACATGAGCATCGCAGAGAGGTTTTCTTAGAGGGGCCTTCATTGAGCCATCTCTGCAACCCACACTGTAAATAACTTGCTCTGCTTCATAAAAAAGAGCCTGATATTTGTCTCCAACCTCTTTCTCTTTCTATTCCAGAGCTTGAGCTTCGGTTGCCTCAACAGCTGCCAGAGACTCCTTAACAATCTTTAATGCCTCCTTCGCAGCCCTCAGAGATTCTGTCAAACTCAGAATCTCTACCTTAACCCCATCAACTTTTGTCACTTGCTTCTTCACTGTCTCATCAAGCACATCCTTTGACTCTTTTAATTGAGCAAATTCTTCACGAAGACCTTCAATGATGCCAGCAGAATGAGAAACATCCCTTTGGAGATTCTGCAACGCCGAATCTCGGGCAGCATGATGCTCTTGGAGAGCATTATTATAAATAGTCGCCCGAAGAGAAAACAAAAATAGTAAGAAAAAGGTAAGGTAATAATTAAGATGAAGGAAAAGTACAAAGAGCCATACTCTGACTAAGTCATGACTAAGAGAAGAAACGAGGTCGCCAACCCCAGAGTTGCAAGTTTTAACCAAATCAGCCTCAGAATTAATCTCACAGGCAACAACGTGAGAAGACTAAACACCATCTAAGAAGCAGACTATTGATGGTATATCAATAAATTTTCTGAACCGACAAGTACCAAAACCTCCAACTACCCCCTAAGATCCAGAAGTAGGATCTTGACTAGTGGTTGGTAGAGCTGAAGTAGGAAAAATAATAGGATGAGGAGTAGCAGAATGAGAGGTAAATCCTCACCCTGACCAGAAGGTACATTTAAAATGGGAGGACGTCCGATCTACGGTGAATTCACCTCCCAACTTCACCCACCATAGTACGTAGTCGTTTCGACATACTGAGTTTTTCTTTCACTATGTGAATTAAAGTGCTTTCCTCTATAGAATCAGAAGAGACACATGAATCTCTCACTGGACAAGAAGAAGACTATGGGGCAGATGTGGAAGACGAGGCTAAAGGAGAAACAATAGGAAGATCTCATGGTAGACCGGATAATGGCACGACAACGAGTGGCGCGACTTAACTTGAGGGCTGAGAGTAGACAAGCGTGATGTCACCGTGCGAGTCTAGGAGCTCAGACAACTTTCTATGCCGACAACAAAAAGTGAGGATTAACTTCTCTTCAGTCTCTTGGGTTATGTAAGGCTTCCTGTTCTCAAGTTTATCTGTAGGGAAAGAGAGAACCAACATAAAAAAAAAGGAAGAAGAAAGAACAAGTAACAATGGTAGATTTAGAGAGAAACAAAGTTTGGAAATGGGGCTCCGACTACTTACTGAAAGTCCACAGTTCCTGAGAATTCTCCAACTGCCATCACCGTCCCAATTTTCACCAATCACAAGGACATCCCTCACCTAATTCTTAGTGGTCACCATTGGCCGTCTCTTTTCTGAAGTTCGATTGGAAAAATAATAAATCTCATCCCTGAGTTTAATTACATAACAACATCTCAATTTGTTGACTCCTAGATTTAAACCAAATATCCTATCAAAGCCTCAAAATCGAGGAGGATCCTATAGGTGCTGAGAGTAAATTGAGAAGGGGCAAGACCACACCAATGGAAGAACTCTTGGAAAATGGGGAGAAATGAAGTCTAAGGCCCAAGGTAGTGTACATTGGACTTAAGGTTATTTGGTATGGGAGCCTACAAGGGTAACCTGGGTTCCTACTCTCACCTAAACCAACTACAACATCAGAAGGAAAGGCGTCATGAAATATAGAAAGAAACTCCACCCCGACTCATGGCTACTGGAATTATTAACAGAAAAGAAAAGAGAAGTAGAGAAGACATAAGACTTACGAAGAAGAAGGGAAGAAAGTGAGTAAAATGAAAGGTAAAAGAAGAATTTATATTGGCTTTGGACATGAAAAGTTATAGAAATTAATTAAAGAAAATGAAATGATGGCTGGCACACGATCGATTGAAAGAAGGTCTGCAGAAAAAAAAAAACAGACCATCGCTGCTAATACCTATTCAGAGGCTGGCAACTGGAAAGAAGGATGGCATATTTTGTAAATAATAGCCATTATATCTATGTATGAGAATGGGAAAGGTCAAAAGAAATAAATGAGGGGAGTCAAAACGCCAGATCAAATACTTAACGAGAACGGGAAAATCGAAGCCTCAGAACAGATACTTAGCGAGAACGGGGAAATGGAAGCATCAGAACAGATATTGAGCGAGAACGGGAAAATCGAAGCCTCAGAACAGATACTTAGCGAGAATGGAAAAATGGAACGTCAGAACAGATACTTAGCGAGAATGAGAAAATGGAAAGCCAGAACACATACTTAGTGAGAACGGGAAAATGGAACGTCATAAATCTTTAATGAGAACAGGAAATTGCAATGACAGAAAAGAAAACTCACGCAACTATCAAACGCACATCCATCTCGGTAAGGTAACTATTATTTAAATTGTTGTTAACTTTTACAGATCATTATTATCGCAGGTCCCAAAAAATAAAAAGAAGAATAAAAGAGGAAAGGAGAAAAGAATTGTCAGAAGATCATTCAGAAAAAGACTCCTCTAAAAAGTTGTTGCGCCCCATAAATCTGGTATTGAAACCGAGGAATCGAATCGTTATACCTGAATGAAGAGAGACTTCATCAAGTGTAATGGGGGTAAATGAACAAGAATAATTTTTGATATTCAGGCACCAGTAGAGAAGAAAGATAATTAAAACGGATGCCACGAAAGTATAATGGAAATAGTCGAAATTTTTCATGTTGGAAGATCTGAAGAAACTGATATGGAGCTACTGACCTAGTCAAATAGCTGATGTATAAAAGTTATAAAGGAAACCATGTAAGCCATAGAAGCCAATCAAGGTAGGAAGAAAAATTACCACAATGGCAAAGCTGGTGATGATCATCACGACCGCCTAATTCACCACACTACATCCAACGGTCTAAATTTAAAAAGTTATTAATACTGATAAACAAAGCTCAGTCATTCTATAAGATGAAGTAAATCTTAGAGGATAAGTTCAATCTCGAAAAATATTTCGTTTATTCTTGATGTATTTCAAAAATTTAGTTGTATTACAAGCCTATAAATACAGATCAAATTGTGAACTAAAAGATCATTGAATATAAGTCAGTGAAAATTACTCACTTCTATATTTATTTTCTCTACCCTCTTTATTCTCTAGTGTCGGGAAAAAATTCCTTGAAGTAAATGCAAATAAAGGAGTATTTTTCTGATTAGTTCTTACGTTGTCCTTTTAAGTTCAGTGTAATTTATTGTTATAGTTCAGAATAATTAAGCTACTTTTTCAATGAGAAACAAATTTACTTTCTTTAGTGAGAAGCTCCTGCAAAAATTCTTTATTCCTTAAACACGGTCCGAGTAACTATACTAATTTGTCTTCTTTTGTTTTGCATTTCTATGCTTTTTACCACTGTGTAGTGGGTTATTCAAAACAAAAATTAAAGTAGAGTTCGTATTTCATTAATGAAATCGCAGTGTCCTTGGTCTTAATCCTTTCTTTTGTTAGTTTGAATTTTCTCTACCACATTCATATGATGAAATAAAACTAATATGATGAACTTATCTATAATATATATAAAAAGAACCAAAACTTATTTAAACATTTTTGAATAATCATGTATCTTATTAATATTTCAAATTATCTTATTTGTCATTCAATTAATATGGTGAATTTGGTGGATCTTACGTATAAGTTAATTAAGTTTGTCCTTATCAAAGTGACAATATTTGTATATTTCCTATTATTTTATATCCATTAATATACTTTACACTCATTATTGCATACACGAAAAATTATCTCAATACTTCTCCAGTTCTCCTCCGCTGTAAAGTATTAACAATTTAACTCAACATTTTATATTTCCATTGTTTTTTATTTTATTTTTGAATTATTACTCTTTTACTTCAAATTCGTAAATTGTAATGTACTTTTTTATTTCAATGAGCAGTATCTTATCATTAAAAAAATCTAGATTCATCACTAACTACTCATTTAATTCATTAGATTACGTTTCATCGGCTTAAGGAAGTTATGGTTTGTAGATACCGTATTTTATCCGGTCTAATACATGAAATATACATACTTTGTATTTTGGCTCATATAATAATCCAAGACTATATGTATAATTTGAAACCTAATCCAATACTAAAATAAGAAAAGTGGTCCAAGAACTAAAAAGTAAAAATTGAAAAAAAAAGACTAAAAAATAAAAATTGAAAAAAAAACTAAAAGTAAAAAAGGCAAACCCTAATTTTGCCTATAAATAGGGATGGTGTCTTCACTTAAGGAGGGGTCTCTTGGGAGTAAAAAAAGGGAAGCCATTTTTTTAGAGTGAGAAAGAGAGGTGATTTTAGAGAAAGGAAGAGTTTCTACACTTCTATTATCTTCATCTTCTTCCATTCTTTTTCTCAAGGTAGTTTAATTGTTTGGTACATTTGCTCATAATATATTTTGTTCATCTTTCTTCTTCATATTAATGTAGTTGATATCTTTTGTATTTTTTTATACATAAGTGGATTGTTCATTTTTTATCATTTCTCCTCATTTAAATCTTAACCTTTTAATTTCAAGTTTTGATGATTTCTTTACAAGTTGGATATTGAGATGTCTTTGTCATCAACGCAATTAATGATGATGATGATAAAGCTTTTGAGGGGTGAAAAAATTAACCAAATGTAAATCAACCCTTTAATGGGTTGAAAGTGTACATTTGATGCAAAGATCCCCTAGGATAATTTCTCACACATAACAATGCATAAAATAGAGAGTAAAACCTCTATACAAGATTATGCAAATATCTAAGTCGTGAAATTTTGAATTTTCCTACAAGTCTTTTCTTTTTAAAATATTATGTTCATCATTTTGTGACATTTGTTTGAACTAATTATCATCCATGATCATCCCCTTTGCTATTTGATTAGCAATGACTAATGAGGGAAGGAAAGAAAAATAGTAATTAGTAGACTAAGTAGTCAAAAATAAAAAAATAGACATATTTATGTTAAAAAAATATATTGCAAATTTTTCATAATTTTTCTTTCAATTTATTTATTTATTTAATAATATTATTATTATTACTATTATATTATATAAAAAAGAAAAAAAAAGAGGGACTTCCTTTGTTGTATCCGGTCTAATATTATTATTTGTTGCCCAATATGACGTCTTACGACGAATCGTTGATAATATGCAAGTTGATTTAGAGAATCAGAAAGTTAAAAAGACTGAGTCAACAAATGATTCTGAAGAATTATTGAAAGTCATCGCAAGCCTTGAGCACCAAGTTAGAGCTTATCAGAACGTGGCAGAGAAGTTGACAAGAAACAATGACGCTAATGTTGATATACTGAGATATGATTATCAGTTGCTACAACAAGAGTACAACTCGATTCGACAACGATTTGGGCAGGCTGTGGAATGGCTTAAAGGCATGGCTGTGAGAGCGAGCAATTTGGCAGAACAAGCTTCATTTTTGAAGAGAAATGTCTTGCCCATCCATCCTAATGGGGAGAACTTGTCTAAATTCTTAGAAGTCAACCGGGATTTGGGTCATTTTGGTCATTTTGTACGAACTCATGTTATGAAGTAATGTAATTGACTTCTACATACTCAAATGTAGTGGATGACTCTACTAATTGAATGAAATTGATTACTTTAAAACTTTCACTTTGCGCAGTATCATTTCTCATGCATAAATTTACTCTCATTATTTCTTCTTTTTATTAGCAAAAATCTACATCTCATTGCTTTATTTTTATTTATTTTAAAGAAATTTTCCAAAGGTAGCCCGACAACTTCGACATCCCTATTGAACTCGAGCTCAAGTTAGGGTCATGGACGAGCAAGAAAGAGAGCAATCACGAGAGGAAATGAAGGAAGAGATTAGGGAGCTAAAAGAGCAAATAGCTAAAGTCCTCGAACTCCTCGCCGCAAGTAAGGGAAAAGCCTGTTTTGAAAATCCGCAAGGGGCTCAATCATAACAAAATCAACTGCCAAACGATACTCCATTTTACCCTCTTGGGTTCACTCCAACCTATCAACGTCATCAGGTTGACCAGTTTCAGCATGCTTCACCACCAATAAATATCCAACATCATCCATTTCCAAATGTCCAGGAAACAATGCAGACAGGGAAAACTGGGTACAACCCATCCGCAATGGCATGTGGTCACAACCAAGCTTTCACTCCACAAGGCGAACTCTTTAATGAGCCAATCATCATAACTGATGTTGATGACATAAAGATGCATAAGCCTATTACCAAGCCAAGTGATGACCCACGATTGGAAGATACATTGGACTTTCTGGAGGAGAGGTTACGTGCTATTGAAGGATATGATGTATACGGTACCATTGATGCCACCCAATTATGTTTGGTCCCTGATGTGAACATCCCACATAAATTCAAACTCCCTGAGTTTGAAAAATATGATGGTAGTACGTGCCCCAGAAGTCACCTTATTATGTACTTCAGAAAAATGGCTGCTTGTGCAAATGATGATAAGCTGCTGATTCATTTCTTTCAAGATAGCCTGATGGGGGCCGCATCTCGTTGGTATACCCAATTGGATAACCAACATATTCAGAGGTGGAAAGATCTAGAGATGCTTTTTTAAGACAATATAAGTACAACATAGACATAGCCCCTGATCGTTTGAACTTACAAAGGATGGAGAAAAAGCCTACAGAAGGCTTTAAAGAATATGCACAAAGGTGAAGGGAATTAGCTGCTCAGGTACACCCCTCATTGTCAGACAAGGAGATGGCTAGAATGTTTATTAACACCTTGAGACCTCCATTCTATGACAAAATGATTGGAAATACTTCAAACAACGTCTCTGACATCATAGTGATCGGTGAAAGGATTGAGTATGTGATAAAGAATGGAAGAATTTTGGAAATCATATCAGATACATCGTCAGTAAAAAAGGGGCCTCCATTGAAGCGAAAAGAAGGAGATGTGCAGATGATCAATTTTGGGTACCCATCAAAAGCTGTGAACTCGGGATCAGGATTTTCAAGGTATGGGGAAGGACCCAAGTCTATGACATCATATGTGGCTAATACCTCGCAAATTTCGTACAATTATCACTCTCAACAATCAACATTTCAAAATAACCCAAGACCCGGTTTCAGACCACCGGCTCACTAGTAAAATATTGGTCAGGCTGATCAACGTCTGAGGGGAAATATAAATAATCAACGTTTTATCCAATATGATCCAATCCCCATGTCATATACAGAACTCTTACCTCAATTGATACGGAATAATCAATTGGTTCCAATTCCTTATGAACCTCTACAACCACCATACTCAAGGTGGTATGATCCGACTGCTCGCTCTGAGTATCATGCTGGGGCAGTGGAACATTCGACTGAGAATTGCACAACAATAAAAGGTAGAGTACAGGCACTGATTAAGGCTGGATGGTTGAATTTCAAAAAGGCTAATGAAAATCCAGATATTAATTCCAACCCTCTACCAAATCATGGGAATCCTGCCGTAAATGCAATTGAAGAATATTTTTCATATGGAAAGAGGGAGTGGAAGATGTGAGCACGTCCATGAAAAGACTTTTCCATCTTCTTTCTAGAGCAGGGTACACATACCTAACACGCTCAAAGGATGAGTGCATTTCTAGGAAGCCTATACATGACTTCGATTGTTTGTTTCATAAGAAGGTGACGGGGCATACAATTGAGGAGTGTGCTGATTTTAAAAAGGAAGTGCAAAAGTTGTTGGATGCAAAGATACTTACAATAAGTCATAAAGGAGAAAGGGAATACCAAGAAGATGACTCTTTAGTCCTCATCTGAAGTTAATGTTGAAATGTCGTCCTATATCCCAAAACCTCTCACAATACATTACGAGAAAAAGTCAACTCACACCACTACGTCTTATGCACCGATGCCTATCACCATTCAAATACCGGGTGCGTTCGCTTACAAAGATTCAAGAGTAGTACCATGGACGTACAGATATGAGGTTATTACAAGCGGTAACGACAAAACTCAACAGCTAAATCCATCTGACCATGATCTCCCCATAACTAATATTTCGAGAGTAGGTGGGATGACGAGGAGTGGCAGATGCTATACGCCTGAAGTTTTGAAAACGGATAAAAGCGATGTGTTTGAAAGGAAAAGGAAAGGGAAGGCCAAAGAAGGCGACAATGGTCATGAATTCTAAGGAGAAATGCATGGCGGCCAAGTGATAGACCTAAATATAATAAGAGGTACGGAGAAAGAAAGAGCAGTGTCTAAAGAAGAAGTATGTGAATTTTTGAAGCTCATCAAGCAAAGCGATATAAGGTGATTGAACAACTTAATCGCTTACCTGCTCGCATATCTTTACTGTCACTCTTTCTGAATTCTGAACCACATCGCCAAGGATTATTGAAGGTTTTGAATCAAGCATATGCCTGTCATGACATTACGGTGGAGAAGTTGAGTGGAATTGTCAGAAATATTATCGCACCGAATTTTATCACTTTCACAGATGATGAAATCCCACCCGATGGTACTGGGCACACCAGAACTTTACATATATCCGTAAAATGTAGGGATTATATTGTTGCAAAAGTATTGATTGATAACGGATCATCTCTAAATGTAATACCAAGATCCACACTAGCAAAGCTCCCAGTGGACGCGACACATATGTGGCCGAGCATGATGATAGTAAGAGCATTCAACGGTACTCGAAGAGAAGTAATCGGAGACATAGAGATATCTATTCGAATCGGACCATGCATATTCAATATTATTTTCCAAGTGATGGACATAAATCCAGTGTACAGTTTCCTTTTGGGTCAACCATGGATTCACTCTGCTGGGGCAGTACCTTCTTCCTTACATCAGAAGCTGAAATTCATAATGGATCATAAATTCATTTGTGTATATGGGGAAGAAGATTTTTTGGTATCCAAGCCAGCCACCATGTCATATGTCGAGGCGGCAGAGGAAGCATTGGAGTGCTCATTTCGATCATTTAAGATTGCGAACATCACGTTTGTTGCTAGTGGGAAACCCTCTCCAATGCCAAACCTATCAAAAAAATCTCAGATGGTTGCAAGGTTGATGATCAAAGGGGGATACCAGCCAGGTAAGGGACTCGAGAGTGAGCATCAAGGCATAAATAAGTTAATTGACTGGGACAAGAATGAGTAAAGGTTTGGACTTCGATATAGACCGGCCAAGGCTGTTAGAGGGAGAGTGGAAGCTCAAAAGAAAGAAAAGAGGATTGCTAGGCTTGAAAATAGGGAATTCGATGTGGAAATGGCAATCATACCCCATATTTCTAAATCCTTTAGAAGTGGGGGAATTTCATTTGAAGAACCGGTTATGGTAGAGCAGTACAATTTTGAAGATGATATCGCCGAGCTTTCAATATCCGCAATCCTGGGAAAATCATCAAGTTCAAGTACAGAGGACTTGGTTTCTCGATACGATTCAGATCATGAACTTAACAATTGGGACGTCACCGAGCTACTAGTGCTTCTCGAGAATTTTCAAGAGTAATGTGTTCATGCCAAAATTCTAATGATTATACCCAATGCCTTAGAAATTTCATTGTTATGGGCCTATGTTCTCGTCTATTTCATGTCATCTCTTTGAATGAAAATCTAAAAACTTATTTCGTCTCCTTTTGCTGATGATAAATATAATTTCAGTTCTTTTTGTTCTTCCTTTTATGTCTACTTTTTTCATTTCTGAAAATGTTGTTCATACTTATGCATTGTTTATTTATTTTTATTTTTTTCTTTCGCCTTCTTTTCATCCAATAATCCGATTCAAGTTCGAGAACGGTGATTTTAAAAATAAGAGCATAAGCAACAACTTTGAAAATCCCATTCTTAGCGTAGAGTCAGGTGAAAATGACGAGGATAATTTCGAACCATCTCTGGAAATGTTAAAAATGGTAGAGTCAGATGAAAAAATAACTCAACCATATCAAGAGTTAATGGAGATGATAAATTTAGGATTGGAGGGAGAGACGAAAGAAGTCCAAATCGACACTTTTATGACAAGCCAAGGCCGCCGAGAAATAATTGACTTACTCAAAGAGTATATTGACATCTTTGCATGATTTTATCAAGATATGCCAGGTCTTGACACTGATATCGTGGTTCATCATTTGCCACTTATGCCCGGAAGTAAACTAGTGCGACAAAAGTTAAGGAAAATGAAACCAGACATGCTGGTAGAGATCAAAGAAGAAGTTAAAAAGCAAGTAGATGCGGGTTTTCTAGAAGTAGCAAAATACCCTGAATGAGTTGCTAACATAGTCCCAGTGCTGAAGAAAAATGGGAAAGTAAGGGTGTGCGTCGATTAGAGAGATTTAAATCGGGCAAGCCCCAAGGATAATTTTCCATTGCCCCATATCGATGTCTTAGTAGATAACACTACAGGACATTCAACCTTCTCTTTCATGGATGATTTTTCGTGGTATAACCAAATCAAAATGGCTCTTGAAGACCGTGAAAAGATGACTTTTATGACTTTGTGGGGTACATTTTGTTACAAGGTTATACCATTTAGTCTGAAGAATGCAGGGGTAACTTACCAGCGGGAAATTGTAACATTGTTTCATGATATGTTGCATAAAGAAATCGGAGTGTACGTTGATGATATGATTGCCAAATCACGTCAAGGTTAAGATCATACGGTCACTCTATGAAAACTATTTGGACGGTTGAGAAAGTTCCAGTTAAAGCTTAACCCAACAAAATGTACATTCGCAACGTCTTCAGGGAAACTACTTGGTTTTGTACTGAGCAAGGAAGGAATAAAAGTTGACCCTGATAAGGTTCGAGCCATCATTGATATGCCGCCACCTCAAACTCAAAAGGAAGTTAGAGGTTTCTTGGAGAGATTAAATTACATAGCCCGTTTCATCTCACAGCTAACTGCAACTTGTGAACCTATCTTTAAACTTCTCCGCAAAAGTGATACAGAAGGATGGAATGATGATTGTTAAATTACTTTTGAGAAGATCAAGCAATACTTGCAAAATCCGCCAATACTTATTCTTCCAATTCCAGGGCGTCCACTCATTTTGTATCTTACAGTAACAGAAAAATCTATGGATTGCGTACTTAGTCAGCATGACGCTTCTGGAAGGAAAGAACAAGCAATATACTATTTAAGCAAAAGGTTCACAAATTATGAGGTTAATTATTCGATGTTTGAGAAAACGTGTTGTGCATTGGCCTGGGTTGCTCATCGACTTAGACAATACATGTTATACCACACCACTTGGTTAATTTTAAAGATGGACCCTATCAAGTATATCTTTGAAAAGCCGTCACTTTCTGGACAGATTGCTAAATGGCAAATGTTACTCACAGAATATGATATTGTCTATGTCACGAGAAAGTCAATAAAAGGAAGCGTACTTGCTGATTATCTGGCAGATCAACCAATGCAAGATTATGAGCCTATGAAGTTTGATTTCCCTGATGAGAGTGTTTCATTCATATTCCAAAATGAAGAAGAATCTGCAGACCCAGAATTGTAGACAATGTTATTTGATGGTGTATCTAATGATGTAGGACATGGAATTGGGGCAATCCTCATATCACCTAAAGGAAATTTTTTTTCCATTCACGGCAAAACTATGCTTTGACTGTACAAATAATGTGGCAGAATATGAGGCATGTTCCATTGGAATTCAAGTAGCTTGTGATATGAAGATAAAGAAGCTTCGAGTGTATGGAGATTCGCTATTGGTGATACGACAACTAAACGGAGAATGGGAAGCTAGAGACTCTAAGCTAATACCTTATAAAAAACATGTCACTAAGTTAATTCAAACTTTTGAAGTGATCTCATTTGACCATATACCCATAGAGAATAATCAAATCGCAGATGCACTGGCAACTCTAGCGTCCATGTTTGCTGCAGACTTTAAGGAAGAAGTTCAACCCATAAAAATTGAGAAGCGAGATTTTCCTGCTCACTGTATGAGCATTGAAGAAGAGCCAGGCACGAGACCTTGGTATTACGACATCAAACAGTATATAAAGAATGAAGAATATCCATCCAAAGTTTCTGAGAATGATAAACGCACTATTAGAAGATTGTCCATGGGTTTCTTCTTGAATGGTGAAATACTCTACAAAAGAAACCATGATATGATGCTCTTAAGATGTGTTGATGCAAGGGAAGCGAATCAAATCATAGAGAAAGTTCATGAAGAAATTTGTGGAGTTCATGCTAATGGATATATGATGGCCAAACAAATCTTGAGAGCAGGATATTATTGGTTAACTCTAGAATCTGACTGCACAAGTACACCAGGAAATGTCATAAATGTCAAATTTATGCAGATAAAATTCACGTACCCGCATCCCCTTTACATGTAATGGCCGCGCCTTGGCCGTTCTCTATGTGGGGCATAGATGTCATTGGTCCCATCACACGCAAAGCCTCTAACGGGCATCGTTTCATTTTGGTATCTATAAATTATTTTACCAAATGGGTGGAGACAAGTTCTTATTCGAGTGTAACCAGAAGTGCGGTTGTTAAGTTTATTAAAAAGGAGATAATTTATCGATATGGTCTACCTGGAAGGATCATCACAAATAATGGGACAAATTTAAATAACAAGATGATGAAAGAATTATGTGAGCAATTCAAAATTAAGCATCATAATTCATCTCCTTATCGTTCAAAAATGAACGGAGCAGTGGAAGCAGCCAATAAGAACATAAAAAGGATCATAGAGAAGATGACGGAGGTTTATAAAGATTGGCATGAGATGCTCCCGTTTGCACTGCATGGGTGCCGCACATCAATCCGAACATCAACTGGGGCAAAGCCATTCTCTTTGGTATATGGCATGGAAGCGGTCCTTCCAATTGAGGTGGAAATTCCCTCCCTCAGAGTCTTAATGGAGGTGAAATTAGAAGAAACAGAGTGGGTACAATCACAATATGAGCAATTGAATTTCATCGAGGAAAAAATGTTGACTGCATTATGTAGAGGGCAATTATATCAAAGAAAAATGATGCACGTATATGACAAAAAATTGCGTCCCCGATGTTTCCGAGAAGGAGACATGGTATTCAAAAAGATACTCCTATATCAAAAGGATCACCGGGGGAAGTGGACCCCAAATTATGAAGGATCTTTCATTGTCAAGAAGGCTTTCTCGGGAGGATCTCTCATGCTAACCAACATGGATGGAGATTATTTGCCGCACACGATTAATTCTAATGCAGTCAAGAAGTACTTCGTTTGACCGCTCTAAGTATGGAAAAAATGAATGTTAAAAAAATGTGATAAAAAATAAAGCTGTCTCGAATACTGGAGAAATTCTTCTTACATTTTTTTTCTTTTTTCCAAACCATCGTTTGTAAACATTGTTCATCATCAATGAAGAGCCTTTTTTTTCTTTCTCAGTTGACAAATACATATACTTTATCTTCTCCTTATTTCCATTCTTTCGTATTCCTCTGAGTTCTAAGATATCATTAATTACTCTTGAAATAACTTAGAAGCATAAACTTGTTTAGGTGAAAGCTAATTGAAAAAAAATTGGAACTAAGAAAGGTGATCTGAGTGTAAAGTAAAATCTAAAAAGTCATTACGAGAAAGGTCAATATGCGCATGACAAAAGCTAAAGCGCAATTGGAGGATTACCCAATTAGAAGTACTGAAGAAAAGCAGAGAAATTATTCACCACTGACATGGAGCCAAATACTGGGGGCATAAACTAATAAATAAGGATGTATCATTTTTCTAAAAATATGCTCGATACTTCATTGTGAGTCCATGATTGGATTGGCTAAAAATCATTATATAATTTTCTTATAAAAGTTCACAATCATGCATAGCATGCATGCATTCAAAATCACTACTTTACATTTATGTTCAAGAATTACAATGCATAGACATACACCACATTAGTTGTTCTGACAAATTCAGGTGCATGAATCACTTAATGATATTCTTTCAAAATTTACACATGACTTTCCAACATTTAAAGCATGCATTAGTCTAGCTTTTGTTGTCATGAGACTTGCATAAGTCAACTTCAACATCAATTAATATGGTTAAATCGAACCCGCATTGAGTTGAGGTCGAAGCCCGGCGTCAGCGCCTGGTCCATTTCAATTAATATAGTTAAATCGAACCCGAATTGAGTTGAGGTCGAAGCCCGGTGCCAGCGCTTGGTCCATTTCCTTTTCAATTAATATGGTTAAATCAAACCCGAATTAAGTCGAGGTCGAAGCCCGGTGTTAGCGCCGGGTCCATTTCCTTTTCAATTAATGTGGTTAAATCGAACCCGAATTGAGTCGAGGTCGAAGCTTGCATCCATCCAGGTCCGTTTTCCTTTTCAAATATCTTCGGTTAAATCAAACTCGACTTCGTTGCGGTCGAAGCCCGATGTCAGCGCCTGGTCTATTTCAATATCTACGGTTAAATCGAACCCGCACTGAGTCAAGGTCGAAGCCTGCATCCAACCAGGTCCGTTTTCTTTCAAATATCTCAGTTAAATCAAACCCGCATTGAGCGAAGTCGAAGCCTGTGTCTATCCAGGTCCATTTCGCTTCCATTCCATCTCATATAGCTTTATTTAGTCGAGGTTTCTATTCCCTATTTCATATATTATTTTCTTGTACCGATCAAAATACTTATCTACGCATTTGTACACATTCTGAGATGAGAAGCGTGCTCAAAAGGGGGCAGCTGTAGATACCGTATTTTATCCGGTCTAATACATGAAATATACATACTTTATATTTTGGCTCATATAATAATCCAAAACTATATGTATAATTTGAAAACTAATCCAATACTAAAATAAGAAAAGTGGTCCAAGGACTAAAAAGTAAAAATTGAAAAAAAGGACTAAAAAATAAAAATTGAAAAAAAGACTAAAGGTAAAAAAGGCAAACCCTAATTTTGCCTATAAATATGGATGAGGTCTTCACTTAAGGAGGGGTCTCTTTGGAGTAAAAAAAGGGAAGCCATTTTTTAGAGTGAGAAAGAGAGGGGAAGGAGTGAGAAAGAGAGGTGATTTTAGAGAGAGGAAGATGTTCTACACTTCTATTATCTTCATCTTCTTCCATTCTTTTTCTCAAGATAGCTTAATTGTTTGGTACATTTGCTCATAATATATTTTGTTCATCTCTCTTCTTCATATTCATGTAATTAATTTCTTTTGTATTTTTTTATACATAAGTGGATTGTTCATTCTTTATCATTTCTCCTCATTTAAATCTTAACATTTTAATTTCATGCTTTGATGATTTCTTTACAAGTTGGATATTGAGATGTCTTTGTCATCAACTCAATTAATGAGGATGATGATAAATCTTTTGAGGGGTGGAAAAATTAACCAAATGTGAATCAACCCTTTAAAGGATTGAAAGTGTAAATTTGATGCAAAGATCCCCTAGGATAGTTTCTCACACATAACAATGCATAAAATAGAGAGTAAAACCTCCATACAAGATTATGCAAATATATAAGTTGTGAAATTTTCAATTTTCCTACAAGTCTTTTCTTTTTAAAATATTATGTTCATCATTTTGTGACATTTGTTTGAACTAATTATCATCCATGAGCATCCCCTTTGCTATTTGATTAGCAATGACTAATGATGGAAGGAAAGAAAAATGGTAATTAGTAGACTAAATAGTCAAAAATAAAAAAAATAGACATATTTATGTTAAAAAAATATATTGTTTGTTTTTCATCATTTTTCTTNAAAAATTCAATCTAGAAAATAAACATCTAATCAACTCAAGAAAATAAAAAATATTAACCCAACCAAAATCACAGAGAGAGAGATAACGAGGAGAGAGGGAGAGATAGGGTTGAGATGGCGGATGAACAGAGTGAGACGAGAGCTAGGATTTCAAAGAATCCACAATGACACAGGAAAAATCTGAGTTCAGGTTGAGCTCCAAGTTGTGAATCGTGGGCCAACGATATCCATGTCGTAGTCGATGTCCTCGCTGTCGCAATAGGGAAAATGACGCCCCTGTTGTTGTGTTGTACACTAGTCTTGGCGAAGATGACGAGTTACTGAGTTATATATATGGAGTGAAGGACGTTGGTTCAATTGAGAAAGAGAGAGTGATTCAGTATAGAGAATGACTGAGGGTAAAGAATTTTATTAAGGAGGGTGAAAATGTAAAAGCATAATTAGTTATGATGGGTAGTGGGCTGGGATCATTTTTGTAAGGCTAAAATATAAAACATAGCACTGCATTTTGATGAAACTGCAAACTATACCCTTATATTTTTTATATTTTTATAACTTACACTTTGACTAAATTATAAAATATATCATTCCGTTAGAATTTCTGCCAAAATTAATCAGAAAAAGGGCACGTGCCAAACTTTCATCAACAACGTTAACATGATTTAAAAACATATAAGAATACAAAAAAATAATTTTTCAATGGTCTTTGAACCACCCATTAAAAGTAATTTATTTTGTTCATTTCTATGATACAAAATGCATCAAATGGGACATTCAAAAATGAATCTCTTTAACCTTTGTCTTAAAATAAAAAAAAATTGGATAGCATTTTATTAAATTTGGTAACCATTTTATAATGGGTGTTGTGGGGTGCTAATACCTTCCTCACACACAAACGAGTCCCGAACCAACTTTGAGTTTTCGTAGACTAAAATTTTCATCTTAAAATTGGATGACCAATCATATCCTAAAATGATTGGTGGCGACTCCAAATTTCTTTTTTCTTAAAAAAAATGAATTTTTTAATCACCGCTCCGCGTCGCACGCACGTTGCGACATTGTTCATTATTGAAATCCTATAATTGATTAGATTTTTTCTTAAAACGCTTAATTGAAATATTTAAATAATTACTTCTATAAGTCAAATTTTTTTGAGTGATTTACATAATTATGTGCATTGTGCAATGCACATGATAATAAACTGATCACTGTAAAATGATGGAATGGTCAAGTGATTAGTAACAATTATTAACTACAAAAATTCAAATGACAAAAGTGCTTAGTCTTGCAAATAAAAAAAATGGCATATCTGTGACTCCTTTCTAACTATTGCCTATCACCATTGTTTCCTATATTTTCATATTATTAACATTCTGTTAATCCGTCAATCCGTTCAATGTGTGTGAGTTTCACAAAAGAGAAAAAAAATATTATGTGTACAGATGTAAAATTTCACATGACACGTGGTAAAATTTAGATAAAAAATTTCATCGAAGAGAAAATAGAGCGAGAACCGTATGATCAACTAGGCGATAACAAAGAATAGACCAATTAGACGAAAGAACATGGATTACTGACATGACAATCCAAAGAGAAGTTAATCAAGACCATTGGATTGATCAAATGGTTAAGATTTACTTGACTGTTATTGTTGATAAGCTAGATCTTGGAGAATATTCCGTTGATCTTATTTTTAGATCGAATTAGATAAGCTGTATCAAATTATATGAAGACCTATAAATAGAGGCAAAATGTAACTCCAACATGAGACAATAACTCTCAACACTCATTATCCTTGTAAACCATTTCTCTATAATGAGTACTATCAAAATCTTTCTATGATTTTTCTTTCTTTTAAGAATTTTCCACGTACACCATTGTGTCATTATTCTCTCTCTTTCTCTAAATTATTTTCTTAATTTTATATTATGATATAAGAAATTCACGATCGATTATCAAAAACGGTGAATTTTTTCCTTTACAACGTGGAATGTGTATTACCCAATTTTCATAAAATTTAAAGAAACTAAAGAATAACTCTGTTGTATGAAGCATTTTATTTATTTTAATGGTAATATTTTTCAAATTTTCCAGTGCTCTAATATGAATTGTATTTTTCATTTGCATAATTTTACGGTGACCTTTCTTGGTTCCAACATAAATTCTATGAACGTTTACTGTCAAATCGCGTGATGAGCTGTAAAATACACAATAGCGCGTGAAGAGCTGTAAACTACACAATAGCTCATATTTTTGTGTAATTATTTTTTGTAATCATAATTCGAGCACATGGTTAACTGCAAAAGTAAAATTGATCCAATTTTTCATCTCTATTTATGAAACAATAAAGGGAAGTTTTAAGTACATAGCCAAAATAATAATAACATGAAAATAAATAACGGGGAGTCTCATGGTAATCGATGTAACAATTAATACAAAATGAAAGCATTAATAAGACAATTTAAAGGGTTCTCGTGGTCAATTGGTTAAAAATGAAAAGTCAGTATCATGTACCATAGAAGTAACAATAGTGATTTGAGTATTGAGGGCTGGTACCCTATTTTGATTAAGGTGGAGTATGAAGGATTACATAAGAGGTGTCATAGTGCTCCATGTTTGGACACGATTGTGATTACATTCCTAACCCTAAACCTAATCCACCACACCCTCATCATCTCCCCAACATGATTCCCAAAAGGTCTTCATTGTCCCTAGATCCCCCTCTGATCACCCTCCCACTCTTAAATCAGTCCCTAATTCACCCACCCCATCCTATTCTCCCCTTGCCCCAACTCATTCTGAGGAGCCTTGGACTGTGGTCACCTCTAGGAAAGCCAGGAAAAAGAAAACCAATATTGACTTGACTATTATTCCCAGTTTGGAGGAGGGAGAGATCTGCTTACCCCTTCAGATTGAAGTAATTGCAGACTTATCTCCTTCAACCCCTCCCTTCCTTGCATCTAATGGTTCTGGGAAGAAGAAAAGTAAGAAGGGGAGAGACATTACCCCTCATCCTACTAAACTGGGTGAGATTTTTGTAAAGACCTGTGGGGGTACCCACTCATGACTGTTTGATATAGTAGCATGAAATGTGAGGGGACTTAATGGCTCCCTTAAACAAGCAGATGTAAGAAAATTATGTAGCGATTTAAACCTCTTCGTTGCTCTATAAGGTTAAAGCCATGAATTTTCAGAACTTTGCTAATAGGTGGGAGGATCNTCATGACTGTTTGATATAGTAGCATGAAATGTGAGGGGACTTAATGGCTCCCTTAAACAAGCAGATGTAAGAAAATTATGTAGCGATTTAAACCTCTTCGTTGCTCTATGGTTGAGACCAAGGTTAAAGCCATGGATTTTCAGAACTTTGCTAATAGGTGGGAGGATCTGCATTACTTGGGACACTACGGTTGTTAACTTGACAGTGCTCGTCTCCACTGACGAAGTTATATTATGTAAGATTACTATTTTGAATTGTAATTTGGATTGTTTTGTCACCTTTATATATGCTTCCAATTCTAGGCATGCAAGTTCAGAGTTATGGGCCTCTCTGGTCAACCAGCACATCAGTTGCTCTTCTCCTCCATGGCTCATTCTGGGGGATTTTAATGTCATTAAGAACCCTGCTGAGAAGATTGGTGGGGTTGAGGGATGGACGAAGGGTACAGGCGATTTTAATGACTATATCTACAATCTTGAAGTTGAAGACCTAGTTTATTCTGGCTGTCAATTTACTTGGGGCAACAAGCATCATGACGGTACATTAATAATGTGTAAACTTGATAGCGCATTGGGGAATGCTTCCTGGACATATGCTTTCCCAAATGTCAATTGTCACTTTCCACCTACTGGCATATCAGATCACAACCCCATTGTGCTATAAATGGGTTCTTCTTCTCACAAACCCAAGGTCAGCTCTAAATTTTTCAAGTCATTGAACAAGCATGGGGTACTCTAGTCTATGAATCAACCATGTTTCAAGTCTACAAAAATCTTAAGGTAGTTAAAAATGGCTCTTAAGGAGTTTAACTAACAATTTTACAATGACATCCCTTCTAGGACTAAAAGGGCCAGAATCAATCTAGATTTCCTTCTGCAAAGCCTTGCCAAAGACCATTGAATTCTTCTCTTCTTGCCCAATAAAGGATGGCTAGTAAGGAATTTATAGAGTTAAAAATTGCTGAGGAGAGTTTTTACAAGCAGAAATCCAAAGTCCAATGGTTTAGCTTAGGTGATCAGAACACATCCTTCTTCTTTCAGAGTATGAATAAGGGTAGGATCAGGTCTAAGATTACTCACCTTAGGCACCGGGGAGTCATGATCTCAACTCCTGAAGACGTTAATAATCTCATTCTACAGTACTACTTTGATTTGTTGGGGACCCCTAACCCAGAACATGATTTCAATGGGAACATCCTTGAGAGAGTTCTCCCTAACAGACTCACTAACTCTCAAGCTTCTCTCTTAGTCACACCTATCATAGAAGAGGAAGTTAGAAGTGCTATTTTCAGTATGAGTAGTGACAAAGAACATAGACCTGATGGATTCCCAGCTTGTTTTCTCAAGAGGGCCTGGCATGTAGTAGGCAGGGAGGTGACTAAAGCCATTTTGGAATTCTTCCATTCTAGCCAGCTACTGAAAGAGGTCAACTCCACTGCCATATCCTTAATCCCTAATGTACCCAATACTACCTTTATAGGAGACTTTAGACCAATATCATGTTTTAATATAATTTATAAGTGCATTACAATGATTTTGGTGATAGAATGAAAGTTTTCTTACCAACCTTGGTAAGACAGAACTAAAGTGCCTTATACCTGGGAGAAGAATTGCAGAAATTTTTCTATCCCAAGAGCTCCTTAGAACCCACATGTCATTGGGTATGACAAGATGTGCTTTAAAAGTTGATCTCAGGAAAGCCTATGATAGTGTCAACTGAGAGCTTATAGGTAAAGCCTTGCAGTGCCTCAATTTCCCAGACTCCTTCATCACCTGTATTATGTAGTGTATATCTTCTCCATCCCACAAGATTAATTGGGAGCTTCATGGATACTTAAGATGGGCAATGGGCATTGGGTAGGGCGATCTAATCTCTTCGTACCTATTTTTTATTATTATTATGGAGGTTTAACTGGGATTCTGAATTTTGCTGCCTCCAACACTGAATTCCAATACCACTGAAGGCGTGAGAAGCTTAAGGTTATGAATCTTTATTTTACTGATGACCTTCTACTATTCTATAAGTGTACTAAGGAGTCAGTTCAAGTTATAAGGGATAGCCTGGAGATATTTCAATGCATATATGGCCTTCAACCTAATATCCAGAAGAGCCAATTATTCCTCTTAGGAGTTCAGAAGGAGAATTTCCAAGATGCCCAACCTATTTTGGGCTTCCCTGAGGGTCAGTTGCCTATGCGGTATCTAGGGATGCCTTTGATTACCACCAAACTATGTAGAACTGACTGTGATGCACTGGTAGAGAGAATTATTGATTATTTTAAGATCCCGAGACTCTAAGTATTTATCTTATGCAGGGAGACTACAATTAATCAGATCAGGCCTATTGGCCATGTTTTAGTTCTAGGATGGCCTATTCATTATGCCCAAGAAATTCATTAAAAGGGTACAAGACATGCTGATAAACTATATTTTTAGTCGTGATAGTTCCAAGCATACTTAGACCAAAGTTTCCTGGGTTGACATCTGTCGTGATAAGGCCTAATGAGGCTTAGGGCTTAAGGATTTGGTTTTATCCAATGAGGTGGCAATGGCTAAGCATTTGTGATTTTTGGTATTGATTTTTAAGCATTCTCTATGGAAGGACTGGTGCCAGGTTTACCTGATCAGGAGCAACTCCATTTTTATTACCCATGTTCCGTAAAACTCATCTTGGGTGTGGGTGAAGTTACTTAAGCTGAGGAGAAATTTCTTGTGTTCTGTGTGTATTGGGGATGGATCCTCAATCAACCTTCTTATAGATAACTGGCATCCCTTGGGCCCCCTCCTTCCAAAGCTTGGCCAAAGGCTCATATCACGCACAAGATGAAATTTAGATTCCAAGGTGAGTGAGGTCATAGTAGATGGTCAATGGCTCTGGCCTCCAATCCACTTAGGGGCACTATTGGAAATAAAAGATATACCCATTCCCCCATCTACCTAATCAATGGTCTAAGAGTGCTGGCATTTATGGCATGTTTAATGCAGGGGTCGCTTATAGGAGCTTTATCTTCTCCTAGGGACCCTATGAGGTGGTCCAAACTCATTTGGTTCGCCTTCTACATCCTGAGATGCAGTTTTATTTCTTGGTTGGCCGTTTTGAACAAGTTAGCCACTAGGGATAAAGTTGCACAATGGGGTTCTCATTTAGTTGGAAGCCTAGATTGTATGTTCTGTATAGGGCATTCTGAGATAAAAGAACACTTGTTTGTTGACTGTATATTTTTCAAAGTAGTATGGGAAGATTTAATGGCCAAATATGATTTGATATGCCTAGACAATAACTGGAATCAACTAATTTCCTAGCTACCAGTTAAATCTAGAGGTAAAACCTTGCTGAGGGCCATTCTAAGGCTTGCCTTCTCTTATTTCATTTATCATATTTGGAAGGAAAAGAACTCTATGATTTTTTGTGCTAACCTTCGGGACAAGGTGGTACTTATCAAAATTATCTATCAGAATGTTAAGTTTAAATTGTGAAGTGTTAGAGGCTTTTTTGTGCCTGAGCTCTACTATGCATTAACTGAAAGATCGAAGCTCAATCCTAAAATATTTTGTGAAAGATAGGTGAGCTAGAAGGAGACTTCATTAGGTTTGACCTAATGCGCAAATGGGATCTTGGGCCTCTTTTCTTTGAGTGTGACTACTGTTTAGTAAAGAATGGATGTGCTTGGAAGTACTACTTGCATGCATGCATGTTTGAGGATGATGTATGCTGGTGACTTTGATGATGTGTGACCGTTGGTGACTTTAATGTGACTTTTGATTACTTTGACTTGATTGTCATCATATAGAATAGTTCGGTATAGATCTTTGCTACTATGTTCTGTTCAGACTTTATCTAATTTTATAAGTATAGAGCTGCATGATAAAGTCCTCATGCATCTTATTTTGAACCTTAGGCCGTTGACTTAGGTTGTCTTTTTGGTATTGACTTTTGTGGACCCAACATAGTCTTTTTGACGTTGACCATAGAGTTGACTTAGCTTAGCGTGCATATTTACTTTACTTGTACATATAGATTGGCTCTGCCTATAGGTTGATTTTGATCCTTGGGGTATGCCTCTTATAGTTTTGTAAATATTTTCTCAGTTTATATACCTTTTCGTTTACCGAAAAAAAACAAGATCTCCAACAATTTTATGTAATAACCCTTGTATATAAACCCCATGGGACACAAATTCTGACTCTTCAAGATCAACGATTTCGTTGAATTCAATCATTAGCTTTTCAAGATTGATTGCCCCATGCGTGTCGACTTTTTAAAATCTCTCCATTAGCTTTAGCTGCATTCTGAAATCCCAATCATCCTCGAAAGAAGAATAAGATTTTTCATGAAAGTAATAATCATCTCGACCAAATCTACAAGGTTGGCTAAGAATTCAAATGTCATATTTCTACGAAATAGGAAGATGCCACCATTTCCCTACACGTTAACAACGTAATATAATTAATTATGAGGAGACAATTCGCTTTCAAGCAACTGAAAGCTAACAAATACGTAAAGAAACTTACATGGATTAGTTTTTTGTAGCATTATTACCACTATATTTGTGAACAAAATTTGCATTTTTTGAACGATAAATTAGAAGTTCTTCCACAAATCTCTTTCTTTCAGCAATCTTAACTAAATTTGATATAATAAATTCAATACCCTCTTCCATTTCAGTAGATTTCTCAAAACTTTCACTGTAGATATTGCCAGGATTTAGTAAAGCTGCAACTGCATCAATAGGATGAATGATATCATTTTTTAATCTACAGACGGTTTTTCCTAAATATGTATAACGAGCTTGATCCTTGTTATAAAGTTCCAAAATAGTAGATTTTTCCCTTTCGAACACAACTTCCATGAATCCTATACACAAAGGATGTTTATGTATTAAGTATAAAGTTTGAAGAAATGGCTCAAGTATTTTTATTGCCTCTTCAACTCGACTCCAAAATTCATTGCCATGAATGACGCATTCTACAAACTTTCCTACCAGCATTTCCTTACTTACATCTTCCCAATCATGAGATTTAGGCGTTGCAGATGATCGAAAGGCCTTCAAAGTAATGCATTCTGTGTCATTTCTTCTGGGAATAGTAATTTTTGAGAGGCGGATGTCATTTTGGTGATCCTTAATGTATGACATAATAAACTATACACAATGTAATGTATTTGATATGAGATACTCATATGCACTATAAAAAAAAGCGTTTCTGAGTTATGAAAGGTCGTCTTGAGACTATCTTAGAATCAATGATAGAAATAATGCTGCCAGAAAAAATTACTTGTACAACATATGAACGCCCAATTTTGTCATCTACTTTAAGAAAATTTCATCAATATCTTCTTCTTCCAATGTTTCCCTTTTATCTAGATCAATATAAATTACACCTTTTGAAGAAGAGGTTATAAACTATTATTTGATCCATCGTTTCTGATCCATTAATTACTAACGTAACACATGTTTTGACCAACGCTTACTTAACCATGGCAATGTCCTTGTCCACTTTAATTATGATTACAGACATCAATTCTAACCTTAATGAACGTCTTGGCAACTCATATTCAACCCCGAATTCTATCACGCACATTATAAACTCAGCGAAAAATGGCCTATCAATAAGAGAATCAACTTGATTAGTGTAAATGATCTATCATTAAGAGAATCAAGATCAACTTGAAGATCAAGGGATACTTCGACTGTAAGTATAAATATACAAATATTTTTATCCAATTCTCGTTTCTTATCAATAGAAGCCTCTCCCAACTCACTTATAATATTAACGGACAAAGATGGGGATCTTAAAGCGGAATCCTTGCTCATCGCATGATGCAAACAAAGATTTCACCGGTCCCTATGAATAGAAATCATAGGGTTTCACCCTAGGGCTTGTTGGGGGTTATGCCCTCAAAATATGTATATTGACATTTTGATATGAAATTTAATGATGTTATATTTTTTTATAATTATTCTTTTAAATTATTGTTGAATAATTTATATAAATATCTGAAAATTTTATATTCATTAATGAGACTATGATCTTGTATTAGTACTGGAGGATTAAGATCATAATGAATAAAATTGTCAACAACATATTAAAGTATGAAATCTTTAATGAATGACTGCTAGTACGGTTCACAAAATATTATGAATGCATGTGATCTAGATTTATATCATTGATGTGGATAGATATATTAGTGAAGGTACTTTATATAATGAGATTATATATGACTGGACCGATGTGAATTAATATATTTATCAACGTGCCGTTTATCATAAAGAATTAATACACATTAATTCGATGATCATACGTAGATTAGTCTGAATCCTGAGTAGTCATGAACTCATATACATGTCTACTATATATTTTAATTCACTCGTTAAGGTTTGTTTGTAAAACACGCTAGTGACTTTTATTTTGGAGATTCAATGATATGGATGACTGAGAATATGATCTTACAAGATTTGGAATCCAAGCTTTCCTAACGGATCGTATATTGGTTTTCTTGTATTAATTGTAGAACTGAATGGTTATTGAGCTCAAATTTATAATAAGATTATAAATTAGCCACCCACTAGTGCATTAATGGTACTTAAAGATCAAGATGTAATTAGAAGAGTAAAACAGTAATTTTGACTAGTTCTAATTTACGAACTAATAATTAGAGGATAGAACTACATGAATTGATTATATCAGTAGATTACATGAGAATATTCTATAAATACATTCTATAATCACTAAGAGTTCAATTCCATATTTATAGTGGAGTAATAATGAAATTAATAAATAAGATTATTTAATTAAAATATTTTATTAATAATCTAGTTTATTGGGGCTTAGAATTATAGGTCTATGATGTCCAAGTCACCTCTATACTACACAGTCTAGGGTGTGAATATTTTAACACATGAGAAAACAACTAACTTGCAAATGAATTTTTATTTTGGGGCAAACACATAATTATGAGATAACTATATGTGATTAATTAATTGAATTATCTATATATATAAATGTAATTTTCAGAAATTATATATATAAATAACTATCGATTATTTTTCTAATTATCGATAAGTGAGACAAAATATCTAATTTATAAAATTAAGAAATTAAATTATAATTAGATAAAAATTTGGATTAACTAAATCTGTTATTTGTGAAATAACAGATAATTTAGTTGGTAGGGGTAATCATATATGTTAATTTTGAATTAACTGATATCTAGATATTTATCAGATTAAAATAAATATTTAATTTGTAGTAATTGTCACGTGTCAATCACTGATTATGTATAAGAGATTGACACGGGCTACTGTAGTGTCATGTCGTACTACAGTAGTGAGGGTGCAACATTGTAGCGCCATATGACACTGTAGTGTGCCGTGAGGTAACACAGTCATGTGGCACTGCAGTTGTGCACCATTATACAGTTGTGCACCATTAGCTGATATATGTAATCAGATATGTTAATTTTAGATTAAGTGATATCTAGATATTCTATTTTAAATAAATATTTAATATACAGTAATTGTCACATGTCAATTGTATCAAAGATTGACATGGACTGTTGTAGTGTCATGTGACACTATAGTGTACATGGCACTACAGTAGTGAGGGTGCAACACTGTAGTGTCATATGGCACTACAGTGTGCCATGAGGTAGCACAGTCATGTGGCACTGCAGTTGTGCACCATTATACAGTGAGTCTCACTGTATTTGGCATTTTGAAATAAAATATTACTATCCCTAATATCTGATACGTCATTATCAAGAAAGATATACATATATTATTTTGATGGCATCAATTAGATTAGTTCAGTTAAATCAGTTCATTAGTTCATCGATCAGAGAATTGAGTTGATAACGCAATTGCCCAGAGTGATTTTTCTCTATGAATAATAGTTAATCAAATCTCAAAAATAATATTCATTGTGTTATTTTAGAAAATTGTCTTACAAAAGTCATTCTCAGTAAATGTCTAGATTTAAAGTGTTGAGTACATCTAGAGACAGAAAAAATGTATTGTAATATTCTACGTGCCCACAAACATCCTAGTGCGTTGAGAATTGACTTGAAATATCTTGATGTAGATCTTGGAGTCTACTGATCGTTGGAACGGTTTTATGGGACAGATGATCAATCGGTTTTGTATGGATGCTTGATTAAGACCACAAGAGGTATGTGATTTCTAACCTTGTATGTTGTAGATTTAATATATAAATATAATTGATCCTGATTGATTTTAAATAGTTTTGAATAAAAAAATTGTTACCGTGGCGTTGCGCGATTTTTGTTTTAATAAGTGATTCAATTTTTATTAAAAGTTTAATTTTTAAAATGGTCACGTGCCACACGCTTCCGTGCATGAGTCACGACGACCAACAAGTGGTATCAGAGTGGTCTTTTATATATTTATATGTTAAATGATGTGTGAATTTTTTTACATTATTCATATAATATGAGATATGTATTAATGAATGGATGGTTATATTTTTTGAATGTATGAAAAATAATGGATCATTAATTGTATGGTGATTATTGGGTTAGGCTTTTTTCTTTAATTTTTCCTTAGATCTTGTGTAAGTCCTTTTGGGGCGTCAGAATTTTTGTAAATTTATTTTGAATATTTATTGTAATTATTCCGGTCTTGGAAAGACGAAGAACGCACGTGACAAACAACAGAGGAAAAAGAAAGGAAACATGAATTCTTTCTAGGACTTATTTAGAATTCCGGTGCTGGCGCTGCCAATTTTTGAAAACTAGCAATGTCATCAGAATTTACTGTTCTGGCGATGTCGTCAAAAAATCAGCACCGACGATGAGGGCGGCTACAGCGGCTGGTAGTGGTGGTTGGCGACGACTGTGGCTGGTCGGTGGTGATGGGTGGTGGTACGAGAGTCCTATTGTTGGTGACAACTGTTGTCACATTTGAGAAAGTTTCACCGGAACCCTGATACCAACCAACGCTATCACTATAGATTACCTTATCTCTATATATTATCCTTTTAAATTTTGGAATTAATGTAATTTTAAAATTAATTTTTAATTTTATGAAAATTAGAAACTAATAGGTTGATTGGGTTTGACTCAAGTTTAATTATATGAGAATTAGAAATTAATAGGTTGATTGAGTTTGACCCAAGATTTATGTGAGCTTATTTTATTTCTAGTTCTTTGTTCAGCTATAACTCATACTACTATCACGACTAACATCAATTCAATTCTAGTTCTAAATGGGTCCAACTTCAAGTCCTGAAAAATAATCTCTTGATAGTTCTTGGAGTCATAGATTTTGATTTTGCGTTAAGGACTGATTCTCGTGCCCCTCTTACGGATAATAGTATATTTGATGATAATGGGGAGATGGAAAGGCGGAAGAGGTCAAATCGCATGTGTATGTTGATCATGAAGAAGATCATTCCAGAATCATTCAAGGCCACTATATCTGAAAATATAATCACAACTATTGCAGACATTGAAAAGAGGTTTGTCAAGAACGAAAAGACATAAATTGGTACGCTCTTATCATACCTGATTTCAATGAGGTATAAAGGTAAATGTAATATCAGAAAACACATTATGGAAATGCCTCACATTGTTTCAAGGTTGAAAATATTAAGGCTTGAACTCTTTGAGAACTTGCTTGTGTATATGGTTTTGATATCCCTTCCGGGACATTTAGCCAGTTTAAGGTGAGCTGTAATTGTCAGAAAGAGACTTGATTTATGAATGAACTCATCTCACATTGTGTTTTGGAAGAGGAAAAAGTGAAACATGAAAAGACAGGGAGTGCTTACCTGGCATCTACCTCTAAGGATAAGGGCAAGAGAAAGAAAAGGAAAAATGATAAGGTAATTGCGGATACAGTACCACATAAGAAACAACAAAAGAATTTGGTTGACTTAGAAGATAATAGTTGTTACTTCTGTGGAGCTGAAGGACATAGGAAGAAGCAATACACCAATTATCACGCTTGGCATGCTAAGAAATGTGTGCTTCTTAATTTCGTTTGTTCTGAGGTTAATTTAAGTTCGGTTGCTAGAGATATGTGATGGATAGAACTCATATCAATGTGTCTATACAAGGTTGCTTCACTTGCCGAAGGCCAAGTGATGTTGAAAGATACATCTATATGGGCAATGGAAAAATTGAGGTAATAAGGAAATTTAGATTATTGTTAAAAACTGGTTTTCATTTGAATCATAATGAAACATTTATTGTACGGTCTTTTAGACATAATTTGTTTTTTGTCTCTGTTTTAGACAAAGTTGGTTATGTTTATTCATTGAGATGAAAAGTATTGTTTGTTTCGTGATTCAAATTAAGTTGGTTCCACTTATTTGTCAGGATACGATAATATTTATTTACTTGATACAATTACTTCAATTAAAGAATCTCTGCAAGTAAGTACACGATGTACTAAAAGAAAATATCTAGTGAGAATTCGGTTGCGGTATGACACAAGAGATTAGGTCATATCTCCAGACAGAGAATAGAAAGACTTGTGTTAGATGAAATTCTCGGTCCTTTAGATTTCACAGACTTTGATTTTTATGTTAATTGTAAAAAGGGTAAACAAACCTATAAAAGGAGATTTGAAACCAATGGGACTCAGGACGTCTTAGAACTTATATATACGAATATTATGGGCTATTCTCTTTGGTTGCTTGGAATGGTCAATAGTACTTTATAATATTCATAGACGAATTTTCTAGATATGGCTACATATATCTCATTCATGAAAAGTCACATTCATTAGATGTGTTAAAAAACTTTTAAGGCTGAAGTTGAGAACCGACTCAGCAGAAGGATAAAAAATGTCAGATCTCACCATGGTGGTGAGTACTATGGTAGATATGACAGTTCATGTGAACGTCCATGACCATTTGCTAAATTCCTATATGAATGTGATATCATCCCACAATACACTATGCTAGGTTCTCTTACTATGAATAATGTTGCTAAAAGATGTAACAAAACACTTAAGGACATGGTCAGGAGTATGGTTAGTCATTTGACCTTACTAGAATCACTCTAGGGTGAAGCACTTAAGGCTGAACATATCCTTAACATAGTTCCAACTAAAGCGACTGCCAAAACCTCATATGACCTTTAGAACGACAAGAAACCTTATCTAAGGCATTCACACGTTTAGAGATGTCCAGTTGAGACAAGGCCTTATAGGCCTAATGAAAAGAAATTGGACTTACAGACTATGAGATCCAGGAGGTACAAGTTTTTTTATCCCACAACTAGGTCAAATTTTAAGATGGAAAATGCCCGGTTCTTTGAAAATGCCGAGTTTGTGGGGTGAGATACAGTTAGAGATTTTGTCTCTCAAGAGGAATATGTTAATATTTCCATACGTATTATTAGCATTGATCAAGATTGTGTTCCAGACCTTGCTCATGACACAACACAAAACAATATCAGAGAACCTCCCATTCAAGAGAATGTTTCGGAACAACAAACTCTAGCACTTAAAAAACCTATGCCATTAAGGAGATCTACTAGAGAGAGGACACGTGTAGTGCCGAATGATTACATTGTATTTTTCCAAGAATATGAGGTTGACATTGGTGTGATAGAAGATGATCTGATCAACTTCCGTCAAGTCATGGAAAGTTCATAGTCACAAAAATGGATCGATGCCATTAATGAAGAGATTAAGGCCATGAAGGACAATGACATGTGAGATTGTTCCATTACCAGAAGTTGAAAACCCATTGGTTGCAAATGGGTTTTTAAGACCAAGAGGGATTCAAAGGGTAATGTGGAAATATACAAGGCTCATCTTGATACAAATGGCTTTACACTGAAGGAAGACATCGACTATAAAGAGACTTTCTCTTCGATTTCTATGAAAGACTCTTTCAGGATTATAATGACATTGATGCACATTTCAATCTTGAGTTGAATCAGATGAATGTAAAGACATCATTTCTCGATAGTGACATTGAAAAGACAATTTATATGGTGCAATCAGTAAACTTTATGTGGGGAGACCCAAAGAATATGATTTATAAACTTAATAAATCCATTTATAAACTCAAGTAGGCATCTCGACAATGATATTTCAAGTTTCATCAAATGATTATCTCGTTTAATTTTAAAATGAAACTAGTTTTATATGTCGATGACATCTTGCTTGCTAGTAACGATATAGGCTTATTGCATGATAATAAGAGATTTCTAATTAAAAAATTTGAGATGAAATATCTTGGTGAAGACTCTTTTGTATTAGGGATCCAAATATATCGAAATCATTCTCAGGATATTTTAGGATTATTACAAATGAGTTACATGAAAATATTCTTAAAAGATATGGCATGCATGACTGCAAATCATGTGATACCCCATATGGCTAAGGGAGATATGTTTAGTCTCAATCAGTATCCTGAGAATGATTTTGAGGGAAAAGAAATGTAGAAGATTTCATATGCCTCGATAGTAAGGAGTTTGGTGTATGCTCAGGTTTGTACACGTCCATATTTGCGTACGTGACAAGGATGTTGGCCAGATATTTAAGTAATTCAGGCACAGACCATTGGAAAGCCGCTAAACGGTTCTTGTACTTACAAAGAGCAAAAGAATACATGCTCACTCACGTATAAGAGGTTGGATCAGATTGAGATCATTGGATATACTAAGTCTAATTTTACTGGATGCCAAGATAGCATGTTATAAAGAATCCAATCACGAAATATGAATGTGAAATATTATCACAAGGTTGCGGATAACGGATTGTATTGAGAGACACTCAAGTTATTTTGTCACAATGAGTCAGTAGTCCTCTATTATAATAACAGCAGGAGCTCAAAAAACTCGAGGTACATAGACTTGAAGTTACTGGTTGTTAAGAAAAAAATTTAGAGTGAACAGTTGTCTATAGAGTACATTGGAACAAACTCCATTGTGGATATGTTTACTAAGGGATTGGCATCCAAAAGTTTCATGAGCACACTGCTCTTATGAGTGTCATATCGGTTGATGATATTTGATTTTAGTGGGAGTTTGTGATTTTGGATGCTCTTTTTTATAGGCATACTTTCAGTTATTTTTGTTTATGGATATTTTGAGGTAATTTTTACAGAAATAAAGTTTTGGCTTATTCACACTTTGACTCTGGTATAGTTTGATCTCACTAAAGTTTTCAGAGGACGAGTTGAAAATAGGCATGTTAAGATCACATTACATAAAATTTTCATGCTACACATCCACATTATAATCCATGTCATTCAGTTGCATTGATATACGTTACTATTGATGGGTTGAGTTACTATTGATGTAACGAAGGTAATGACAACAAAGTTGAACGCGTTCGGTTATTTTTGTAAAACATAATTATAAGGTTTCACATGTAGTCCAAGTGGGAGATTGTTGGATCCTTAATCCAACGTTGAATTTATATATAAATAATTATGTGTTGTAAACTGTCAAATAAAGTTAAACTCAATTAAAATTAATCAGCTAAGATTATTGTATTTTGGGTTTTAATGTATTTGATAAGATATAGACTTTTGATGTGTATAAACTTTAAGGTAATTTCTATTTTTCTGATGGGCTAAAATAGAAATATCAAAAGATAACAAATATGTTATCTCATTATAAGTGGTTATGGTCATCAAGTCATGTGATGAAAAGAAATCATTAATTCTCCTTTATATCCTATCGTTAGAGAGAAAAAACATAAAGATTTAATCAAAATTGACTCTCTGATAGAGAATCGTGTAGATTTGAAAGGTCAACCGCTCGACTCTAAACAACGATCTATCGTTATGGATTCAGTTATGCTTCCGCCATACAGTTATTTGATTTTTGAAGTGTTCAACATGAGTTCTTGGAGTTTTGAGATACGATTTATACCAATAACAATTTTAAATCTAACAGCAAAAGCTTAGGAGAGACTCAAACGAGCAAAATACAATAAAATTTCAGAAAACCTACATATTATGAAACAGAGCAATTTCTTCAGCGTGTTGATACTAGCGGTCTCAGATTGCAAATTGGTCGCTGCTGAAAGATTTCATATCGAAACTAACTGGAAGTCAACTAAGATTTCAACTCTTTTATCAGCTAAGAGCTGGCCTAGATTGGGATACTTTATGTCTTTAAGAAACTCAGAGTCAACTGCTACGATGCATCACATCTATATGATACATTGGGATTTTTATGCAAATTTAAATAGTATACTATTTACATATGAACATATTTTACGTTTAAATATATATAAAAAATTATTTCTGTACTTCATATGTGTATTACGTCCTTTTAATAATCCCATATTATTTGCTATTCTATTATTTTATCTCTCGTTCTATCGTTGCAAGACGTATAATACGGCCTTTTAATAATCCCTTTGGCTCTTTGAAAAAACAATCCCTTCGGGCTTCTTGATTAATATTATTCTTGGCTGCAATATGGACAAACTTTGAGTTTTATAGTTCATTTTTTTTCTTAGGACGATTATATTAGTAAAGAAAATATATCAATTACTACAGGATCTACTGCTGTGTACATAATTTTGTTCAATCTAATTATATATTTAAGTTTTCTTTGTTAACTTTACTTGAATTACTTTTGACATAATTATAAATTCTAAGTGTATTCCTACTTTTTAATATTCCCTTGGCCCTATTCCGGGAAACTTCACTAATGAGACTAAGCTAGGTTTCGTTTAATACTTGTGGAATTAAGTTTATTACAAGTATTAAAAGTATAATACATATAGTTGGGAAAGTTATTGGGGTCGCACATTTCTCGTCACAAGTACAGAAATTAAAAAGTCATATTCATTATTTTATTATGATAGCAATTTGGAAAGTTATTAATGATATATTTGATTTTCAAATCTCAAACTATAATTACTCTTTGACTCTGTTATTTGGATAAATATACTCTTTTTATTTTGTCTAAGAATTTTTATACTTTTTTTTTGCAAAATCAGAATTTTATACTCTGAGATTCACACAATTAAATTAAATATTACTTATCTCACCAAATTTTCTTCTATTATCAATGCACAATCAAATCAATCTCTTCATCTCTTCTTCTTCTACTTATTCTCCTTCTCTTTTATTAAACCAAGCTCATATTTTTTCTTCTTCTTCTTCATCTTCTTCATCTTCATCATCTCCATCTTCGTCTTCATCTTTTCCTTCTTCTCATTATAATTATTATTTTTGTTATTATTTAATGGACTCTATAATTTTTTAGTGAGTCACTCTTCTTTTTCTTTTTCAACGAGACCCATTATTTTTCTTCTTCGTCAACGAGACGCGCCCGGATTCTCATTCTCCTATTTTTTGAACCCCTTCACGTAATAATTTTGATTCTAGAAGTAAAAAAAGACTACTTGAAGGGCTCAAGTAGTTGTATTTGACTACTTGAACCCTTCAAGTAGTGATTTTGATTCTGGAAGTCAAGACGTAACTACTTGAAGGGTTCAAGTAGATGTATTGAACCCTTCAAGTACGTAATGATTTTAATTCTGGAATTAAAACAAGTAACTACTTTAATGGTTTAAGAGTTGCATATAACTATTTGAACCCTTCAAGTAGTGGCTTTGATTCTGAAAGTCAAAACAAGTAACTACTTGAAGGGTTCAAGCAGTCAGATACAACTACTTGAACCCTTCAAGTAGTTACTTGTCATGACTTCTAGAATCAAAATCACTACTTGAAGAGTTCAAGTAGTCAGATACAATTATATATAATTTGATTACTTGAAGGGTTCAAGTAGTGCTTTTTAACTTGAACCTTTCAAGTAGTCACATGCTTTCTGTATAAATCACTACATAAAATAAAATGACTACTTGAAGGATTTAAGTAGTCTTTTTATGTCAGTCAACAGTCATACACCAGGCCACTACTTGAAGGATTTAAGTAGTCTTTTTATGTCAGTCAAAAGTCATACACCATGCCACTACTTGAAGGATTCAAGTAGTTATTTATGACTACTTGAACCCTTCAAGTAGTTGTTTATGACAACTTGAAAGGTTTAAGTAGTTTTTTTTTTCAGTCAATTACTCTTATACAAGGTGATTACTTGAAGGCTTCAATTTAAAAATATTTTATCTTCTTCTTCTTTTTTATTTTTCAACGAAACTTTTTCTTCAACTTGAAGGGTTCACGTAGTTTATGACTACTTGAACCCTTCAAGTAATTATTTTTTTGTTAGTCAACACTCATACACCAGGTGATTACTTGAAGGATTCAAGTAATTGTTAATGACTACTTGAAGCCTTCAAGTAGTGATTTTTATTCTGGACGTCAAAACAGGTAATTACTTGGAATTATGTACAAAAAACAATTACTTATTTTTATTTAATAATAATCGAGAATGAAGTTTTCAATCAATTTTGTACATATATTGTACATATTTAGCAATCCAATGCAAGTTGCATATATTCTATGATTACTTGAAGGGCTCAAGTAATTATTTTTTACTACTTGAACCCTTCAAGTAGTTTTTTTTCTCTTGAAGTTTGTTGTCTACTAAGCTTTGACTACTTGAAGGGTTCAATTAGTAATTTTATACTATTCGAACCCTTCAAGTAGTTTTTTTTCTCTTGAAGTCTATTATCTAGTAAGCAAATCATTACTTGAGGGCTCAAGTATTAATTTTTCCTACTTGAACCCTTCAAGTAATTTTTTTTCTTTTGAAATTTATTGTCCAATAAGCTCGCCTCTACTTGAAGGGTTTAAGTAGTAATTTTTTATTACTTGAACCCTTCAAGTAGTTTTTTTCCTCATGAAAGGAGAACTATTTTCTCATCAAAATATCAAAACTATTTAACCAACCGAATAAGATAAATTTATACAGCTCTAAAAAACTCTAAAATTAAAAGAGAGAAATTATGAAAAAACCTAAAATTACGACCGAAACAACTTCAGGGCCTTTGAAAGTACTTAAAACAATATTTTTTGGACAAAAAAATGGGCTGCGGTAAAGCTTGTCACACATACAGATCTCTGAATAAGTTTCGATTTGATATCTTGCGGGCCACGTGGTTCCACCCGAGTAAAAAATTATGCTATTCGGAAGTCGACATGCGCGTGTCATGATCCATTTGTTCCAAAAATTCTAAAGCTACACCATCCGCATCACTACTTAAACCCTTCAAGTAGTGAAAAGCTTACTGGACCACGGACTTCAAGAGAAAAAAAATTACTTGAATGGTTCAAGTAGTAAAAAATGACTATTTGAACATTTCAAGTAATCAAATGCTCATTAAAAATTGATTGTTGTTGACAAAAATGACTACCTGAAGTGTTCAAATAGTCATTTTTTACTACTTGAACACTTCAAGTAATTTTTTTCTCTTGAAGTCTGTTGTCCAGTAAGCTCGTCACTACTTGAAGGGTTCAAGTAATGGTTTATAACTACTTGAACCCTTCAAGTAGTTATTTTGATTCTTGTAGTTAGTCATCTAGAGAGCATGTGACTAATTGAAAAGTTCACGTAGTTAAAAACATTACTTGAACCATTCAAGTAGTCATTTATCCAGAGAGTTTGGGCTACTTGAAGAGTTTAAGTAGTGTTTTATAACTACTTGAACCTTTCAAATAGTCATTTTGATTCTCTCACTCGCTTATCCAAAGAGCATGCCCCGCGTTCATTGACAGAGTTTCTCCTTTTGCTTATTTTCTTTTTCCTTCTTTCGTTTTATATTTTTCCTTTGTACTTCTGCTTCGATCAATAAGAATCATTTTGTTTATGCACCTTTTCTTCTATGGAACTCTCTTTTTGTTGTACTTCATTCTTTCTTCAAAGACAACAAAATTTTGGGGATCAAAATCCAGTCTTGTTCCAACTTCAAGCCTTCAATTTTCCTTTGTGACAATATCCGTTCTTGTGACTTCGATCTTTGGTGGAGAATAAATATTTTTTCGGTTGTGAAATCTGTTCCCGAGAAAAAGACTCTAATTTTTTTTATAGAGAATGACTTATGATCTGCCTGTTTATGAGGACTTGGGCTTAAATAAAGAATCTTAGCCCCGTTTTCTTGAGAGAAGTACTTACGAATTGTCCGCTCCGAAAGACTTAGGTTCAAATAAAGAATCATGACCTCGTGTTCATTTTGTTCATTTTGAGAGGACTTATGAATTGCCTGTTCCATACGCCCGTATTTCATTTATGATTTTCTTTGTAAGCTTGTCGTTCACATACCACCTTCTAGGAGTAACTATTTTAGTTGCCTCTTTGAGAACGGGGTTCACTTATTTGTCTTCAAAGGGTGTCTTTGCTTTTTTTTTTTTTTCAATTGTATCTGTTGTCAACTTTTGAGCAGTCCTCCAATCTATAACTCGAGCAGGTTTCCGTTTTGACATTTTTGATTTCCTTATGTGACAGATGTACGTAGACACTCCTAAGCACTTAGGCTTTTCACAAAGCTCATGGGTCCAACAATTTCCTTCTAAAGACGATGCCTGTAAACAATAATCTCCATGGACTTAAGCTTTTTCAAGCTCAGGGTCCGTTTCCTTCTAAAGACGAAGCTCGTAGACAACAATCTCCATGGACTTAAGCTTTTCAAGCTCAAGGACCCGTTTTTTTTAAGACGATGTTCGTAGATTGAACATAAGTTTTTTCAAGCTCAGGGCCTGTTTCCTTCTGAAGACGATGTCCATAGACAACAATATACATGAACAAAAGTTTTTCAAGCTCAGAGGCCTGTTTCTTTCTTAAGACGATGTCCGTAGATAACAATCTCCATGTACATAAACTTTTTCAAGCTCAAGGGCCCATTTTCTTCTGAAAACGATGCCCGTAGACAAACAATCTCCATGGACTTGAGTTTTTTCAAGCTCAGGGGCCCGTTTCCTTCTGAAGACGATGTCCATAGACAATAATATTCGTGGACTTAGTCTTTTCAAGCTCATGGGCTCGTTTTCTTCTGAGAATGGTATTCGTAGACACTCCCAAGAACATAAACTTTGAAAGTTCAGGAGCCCTACAATTTTCTGTCGGGCTCTTTACTAGAATTTCACTCGTTTTCTTTTTAAGAAGTCTACTGTAACTTTCTCCAGAAAGTTCAGAATCTCACTCGATAAATATTTTCAAGAAGCTGACTTTCGTAGATTTGTAGTGACATATGATTTGTCATGTAACTCTTCTTGTGTTGGTGAAGTTTAATAAACGAAGTTGATTGTTTTGCACAGTCTTCTTTCCTGAACAACCTTCACGAAAATTATAATAATTGTTGCTTAGGAGCTCCGAATTGAGTTCTATAAAATTATCTGAGGATTAGACTTCCATATATTTTCAATAATATATGATTTTACAGTAATCGAATTTCAATTGATAGAGTATGATTTCCAAAATTCACTGTTCTGTATAATCTTTGTTTCTAAACAACTTTCATAAAAATTACCATAACTTTTGCTCAAGAGTTTCAAATCAAGTTCTACAAAATTCTTCAAGAAGTAAGCATCCATATCTTTCAAACGATATGTAATACTGTCTAAATTGACACAGTTTACTTTCTTGAACAACATGTACATAAACTACCATAACTTTTGATCGGGATATCCAAAATGAACTCCGTAAATTTCTACGGAAAGTTGACTTCTATATCTTCAAATAATACTAAAATGACACTGATTCTTAATCTATGTGAAACATCATGCAGCTCATTTCCGGTTGGTATATTTTAATATCTGAAATTGACAGTTACCAAAAATAGCTTTCATGAAAATCATCATAACTTTTGCTCCGAAGCTCCAAATTGAGTGTCGCAAAATTCTTGAGGAATATATTTCCGTATCTTTCGAACGGCATATGATTTACTATGTAGCTATTTTCTGTTTAGTATAGTTTAATAATCGAATCTGATTGATAGGTAATGGTTTGTACGTCAAAGGCCATCCATTGAGAAGATATTCCATTTTGCTAGTGGCTTGTATGTTCTTTCATAAAGAGTCAACTGATTTGGAGCCTTCCTTTATCCATTTACGGTCTGCATCCGTTCTTCACGCATTTTGGTTGTGAAATTACTTTGTAATTTGGTCGCTTACGTTTTGTTGTCTGTGCTTTTTTTTTATCTTCCTGCACTTTTGCATATAGAAAAGGAAAGAGAGAATCTTCTAAATACACAGATCAAGTTTATGTTTCCATCCATCAACCGTGAAAAGAATTTTTTTTTAGCTTGAGATAAGTTTGAATTCAAAATTTGTATTAGAATCTAAAATTTGATTTAATTTAAAATTTAAAATAATCTTATCATGGCAATTAGATAAGATGTTTCAAAATTCAAAATTCAAAATACAATTTACAATTTAAAATTTGAATTAAAATTAAAATTTAAGATAATCTTATCAAAACAAATTTCATATAAGATTTTTTAAAATTCAAAATTTTATTTATCATACGTCAAATTTTATTTAACAAATTCTTTCTGTGACCTTTTCAAATATGTAATGGCGTAAAAACATATGCCAGTAATAATGTTAAAATAATATGAAAGGAATGAGTTTATCATTTTTCCATTTCCTTTCCCGTTCTCGTTTCTGTTTCCGTTGCCATACCATTCCCGTTTCCCCTGCCATGCCATTTTGTTTCCGTTTTCATAGAGTTCATAATCCGATGCCTCCAATCAATATTTGTATTTATTTTTCTCCTCATTTTTAAAGTTTCGTATATTTTTGCAACGTCATCACTGAGACTTTCTTTCCCCGACTTCCATATTCTTCAAAGTTGTTTCTTGTTCTTCAAATGTCGTATCTCATACATGTTCTTCATCTTAAGGGTAGCAAGAAGAGATAAGAATCTTGAGCGTTGATTTTCTCTCAACGAGAGCATCAAATGTAAATGAAAAAAATCACGATTTGAAGAATTGGTTATGAATTCCCTACATGATAATGAGAAAATAAAGAGTAAAAAGAAAGGAGTAATAGACACAATGATTTACATGAAAAATCTTTAAAGGAAAGAAAAACCACGAAAAATCTATAATATTATTTTCATTATGGAGGAAGAGTTTACAAGGCTAATGCATGTTACACGTTGTGCTCGTATTTTACATTTAACCTCTATTTATAGGCCTTCAATCAGTTACATAGAATCTGATGTAACTTAATGATCAACACAATATTTCATTGAGATCTAGCTTATCAACATTAACAACTGAATAAATCAATCTTAATCATTTGGTCAATCCAATGGTATTGATTGACTCCCTTAGATTGCCTCATTGACAAGCCATGTACTTTCGTCTGATTAATTTCTTCTTTCAGTTTTCAGTGACATGTCAGATTAAAGAATTTATGCTCATTCACTTACTCATAATTCTTTTTCATACAGTTATAAATTTCAATTGAGATAAAATGACTCGAATATAAAACATCATGAATACTAGATATGTATGAGCTTAATCATCCCAACTAATATCGTGTCTTTTTTTAATTGGATACAAGTAAATTTATTGAGAAATTAAATGAAATATTGTGTCAAAATGCACGTAGCGGGAAATTGAAATAGCACTTAATGTAACATATTTGTAAAATGTGTTATATAATCTATGTGGGGACACCACATCATTTTTATAGATGTTCAATAAATATCTAGTATTCATGACGTCACTGCTCTCATTCTTTTAATGACGTCACTGCTCTCATTTTTTTAAAGGCACTTTCTATCTCTTTCTAATATGGTTCTTCTATAAGGATACTGAATATCTAGTTTCACTGAGCTACTCTCCTCAACCTACAACATAGAGTGGAATTTGAATCATTTCATGGAGCATAATTTCTTTTAGATAGAAAGGTGTTTTGAATCTATTAGATAACCTACATCTTCTACTAGTATACTTACCATGGAGACCCTTTAATTATTAAAGGATTAATAGAACGAATCACACTTTTATCACTAAACTATATACCCTCTACAATGTGATTATCATATATAAATGGACCTTTTTTCGAACACGGAAATCATTTTGTGATGTCTTTTATATTATTCAAATACATGTGTGTATGTGTGTGTATGAGAGTGAGAAATAGAACGATTAAGATATAAGACTGAATATTTCGACAAACTTTCAATAACATTTACATTTACGATTGTCTACAAAATCACAAAAATTATAACTGTTATCGACAACTTTTCATAATTTAAAACTGTTATATAATACTTCATTTGTCAATTGTATTAAACATCATGTTCAATGTAAATAATCAATCGATCATTCATTCATTTATTCTCCATCCGCTAGCGTAGCCAATTTTTTTTTATGAATTTCATTGTAGAAATAGCTAAGCAGAGCCATGGAGGTGGAAGAGATCAATGTTAGGGATTTAGGAGATATCTCAAATATAGAAGAACATAAAAGATTGTGAGAGGACTAAAATCACGGATTTAAGTAAGAAAACTAAAACTGAAAAATAATAAGACAAACTGATATAAATTAATTAAAACGACTAAAAACATAAAAACGGTGGGATCAGTCTTAAAATTTCAGTAGAGTCAAAAATAAAAAATATTACAGAGTAGAGAAACTTTTTTTCTGAAAGGGGTCACTAGGGGGCCATGTGGCCATACCCCCTGATTGGTGGAATTTATAACAGTGAGCAGTTGCCTTGTTTTAAAAAAACATGTTACAATTGTGTATGTGTATTATATGTATGATAAGTATGTTCAATTCTGCCCTCTTATCTTCATTTGACTTATTAATAATTTCTAAACATATAAATGTATCATACTTCTGCCCTCAGTTGTGCTATAAATTTGATACAATTTAGAGAATCCACACAAGAGCGAGTTGGTAGACCTATAGACCAAAAACTCAAGGGAGAATGGCCTACAATTAGCTTCTTTTTCATTTTTTGCATTTTTTTTATCTCTTCTACTACATTTTGTAAGGGTTTTTTGTATTCTACTAATGTTTTTTAATTCGATTTGTACAATTTGTCTTTTTGACAGCAGTGTGACAGGCAACAGAGAAATCCTTAAGTATTGGAACGACATAATATTTTTCCTTATTTCCGTATTGAGAATTTATACTCCAATCCAAGAACATTGATCTCTTCAACGAATATCTTGTCACCATTTATATATTCATGATTGCTTTATTTACTTACGCTTTCACTTTGACGATTCTTATTATGCGTCGGACTGAGATCTCTAGTTGTCATTGCAGAATCATGCGCAGCATAAGTCTTCTATTTGACACACTTTCATTCTAGCTCAACCACTTGGGTGATACACCTTTACCTTATGGGCTATTTGCTTTGTGAAAGTTGCCTATGACATATACTGGGAGTTTTATTCATTTGTACATAACACTGTTCTTGAGCTCATTGTTACACTAAATTTGCCTATGGATTGTTGGCAAGTGACGGATCAGAGACAAAGTCAGCCTCCAGTTTAATTCAGTTAACCCCTAAAGTAAGTGCATCTGATCCATGAAGTTTCAATTTGACAATTTGGTTAGAGAAAATACATATCATTAGCAATTAACTCCCATTGTCAGTCTCAATTCAATGTTTTCATGAGAAATTAAAAAAAAACATTGAGTTACTTACTCTTTGAATAAAAGTCGAAGTCGTTTTGGACCATGTGCAGCTTACATGGAAACGAAAGTGAATTTCTCAAAATGTGTTAATTGCTAATGATTTATGTGTTTAATGATAAAATTGACATAATTGAAGTTTCAGGAACCATATGACAATTTTAAGGTTCTAAATTTTATTTTGTATGTATGTAGCTTAAATCTCCAATATTTTGTTGTATTTTACTTGTTATTACAAATGTTCGGTTGTAAAAAGTGTTGTAAAGGTTGGAAAATTGAGTATTTTGTATATTATTTTCGTAGATCAATTTCAGATAAATTTTTAGGTGGGATCCACTATGTAAAAGTGTATGATCTTCAGATATTTGAGTTCTCTTCTACTAGTACATCAAAATCAACTATTAATTTATCAAAATTGACTTTGGGATAAATGTGAAATTATCTCTGAGAGTGAACTAAATGAGAATGGAAAATATGAGGGAATTGTAAAAATCTCACATTGGAAAGGGATGAAAGGTTGGAGTGATATATATTGAGATGATAGTATCAAATATAGTAATTTGGTAAGGCTAGAGGTTCTCTGTATATGAACCACTTCTAAATGGGTTAATGAGTTATCTTTTGTTCCAAATTTATTTTTGAAAAAATTACAAGATTCACACTTTTGAAGGGCAACTCTACATAAATGTCCATTTTTTTAATATTGCATATATGACATTTTTTTGACAAGTGACATTGGGCTTGAAAAATTTTCTTTTCTACCATTGTCTTCCTCACATAGTTTCGGCTTCTAAGGTTTTGAACAGCAGTCATATCTTCCCCAAAGAGCTTCCACCGCTTCATACTCGCCGCCGCCTGCTCGTCCCCCCCTTTGTCTCTATTTTTCTTGATGCGTATTGTTGGTCGGTGACCTCCCTCCCTCCCTCGCTATTCCTCTTTGAGTTCTTATAAAAATTTTGTAAAATCAACTATTTATGTGTTGTTAAGGTTAAAATTGATTATTTGTATAGATACGAATGTGCTGTTAGTATTTCGTTCTTGGATCTAAAGTTTTTTATTCTGATTATTTACTGAATCTGAGATTTTACCAATCTTTTTCGTGTGAGTTTTCTAATTTTTTGCGTGGGTTTTCTGGGATTCTTGATGAATCTTGCAAATGTTTTCAGAAAATTGCAAGATGCTAAGGTATAAAAATTACATACCGCACATATAAGAATTTATTACCATATGTACCTAATTTATATACTATACGCATAACTTCTTTTGAACAACAGTCATGTCTTTCCTAAAGAGCTTCCGCCGCTTCATGCTCGTCGTCGCCTGCTCGTCACCTTTCTATCTCTATTTTCCTTGCTGCGTGTTATTGGTCGGCGACCTCCTTCCCTCCCTCGTTGTTCCTCTTTGAGTTTTTAGAAAAAATTTGTAAAATTAACTATTTGTGTGTTGTTTGGGTTAAAATTGGATATTTGTACAGAAACTAATGTGTTGTGAGTATTTCATTCTTGGATCTAAGTTTTTTTTATTTACGTCTTTTTTCGTGTGAGTTTTCTGATTTTTTGTGTGAGTTTTCTGGGTTTCTTAATGAATCTTATAATTTTTTTTAGAAAATTGCAAGACTCTGTGGTATTAAAATTAGATAACACACGTAAAAAAATTAGTTACCATATGTATTTAATTTATATACCATACGCATAACTTTTTTTCAACAGAATCCATGTGTCATCCACGCTACAGTACGCACGTGGGGCTTGCACGAGTACTATTAGCGTTTATGGCCTTTTTCATTAAGGTCTTAATGGTAAATGAGTACTCATGCCTCTCATTTTCTTATTAGAAGCTGATCATTCCTGCAATTAAAAATAAAAAAGGATATTTTGCCACAAGAATGGCTCATGGGCCATTCTTGTAGTTCTCCCTTTATTTTTCTTCTTTATAGGAAGCACAAAGATCATAGAATATGAAATATTCTTGTAAATTAAAAGCCCAAAATATTTTTTATTTTTGCAAATTAAATAAAAAATGTTTTGGACTTAATTTTTTTGATTAAATGGTCTTTTAATGGGTTAAATACTCTTTATTACACACATCCTCCATGGGTGGTATAAAAGGAGCTGTTCCCCTCCTCATTTTACACACAAACGAAGCTTTCAAGCTTACTTTTACTCTCAATATTTCTTCTCCACGTTTTTATTTATTTTTCTTCAAGTTTTCTTGGTTCAGTCCGGTTCGGTTTATTTTCGATTCCGTCGACGATTTTATTTTTCGGTTCAAGTCTTAGTTTTATGACGTTACTTCGGTGGTAGAATTCTGACAAGTTAGTTCAATCAAGGTGGTAAAGTTAGGTTCTCTTCAACTACCTCAAACCGATTTATCTTGAGAAACAAACGTTGTTATCATTGTAGGGTTAGGTTCTCTTCAACTACCTCAAACCAATATAACATGTCATATTGAACTAGGAATATGCCAATATCAAATTGTCATGTAACATGTACATGCATCATTGTAGATTAATTATAATGGTTATAATTTAACTAAAATATGAAATTTATAAGGGTTATAATTTTAAATTGAGATTTAAATTAAATTAATGATTTATAAATTTCATCAGTTTTTTCAAATTAATAAAAGTTATGTTTTGAAAAACAACCAAAAATCCAAAGTTTTTTTCAAAAACTAAGTGGGAGGGTCGTTTACATAGAAACGTTCCTAAGGTCTCCAACACGAATTTGATCGTGCCACTAGGAATGGTTTAGAACCATCCATAGCGGTCTTCTCTTCAACGGGAGAAACTTTGGAGTAGTGTCGCTTTGAGTCATCGAGTTACTTGAGAAGTTAAGACTTTCAAAGGAAGTAGTGGGGCAGGATCGTCTCATAGACGGACTGTTAGTCCATAGCAACTTTTATGAGTCGATGCATTGGTTAAACACTTAAACTGAAGCACATTAGAATCCACACTTAGGAGCTAGTCAATGGGGCCATGGTGACCAAAACCATTGGTTATTGGTTAACCTGGAACCCTTATCATAAAACATATTATGCTGATCATAAGTTATCTGAATGAAATGAAAATCATGGGTGTTGAGGTTGATGGTGAGGCTCAGGTGGATATGATCCTAGAGAGTTTGCCTAGTAACTTTGAGAACTTCACGCTTAATTATTCGATGAATAAGCTGAAGTACTCACTTCCCGAGCTCATGAAGGAGATGCAAGCTGCTGAGACTCTATTTTTGAAGGGCAAGAGGAAGTCTGAAGAGGATAACTTTACTGAAAGAAAGTCTTCCACCTTTAGATCTAAGAAGATACAGAGAAAAGGTCAAAAGAAAGCGAAGAAGCAAAAGCCGAGAGTTGCCAAAGGCAAGAACACCCCGAGAGTAGACAAGTCGAAAGACAAGTGTCATCACTGTGGAGCTACTAGTCATTGGAAGCGTAACTGCCCAGAGAATCTCAAAGGGTTGGGATCTAAAAGTATAGTAATGGTTATTGAAGCCTGTTATGTAGCTAACTCTACTTTTTCTTGGACTGTGGACTCTACAGCTACTAACCATATATGTTGCTCCCTACAGAGGTTCAGGGAAGTCAGAAGGATTGATGAGGGCGAGTACAACTTCCGTTGAAGTAATGGAGCACTAGTATCAGCCGTGTCTGTGTGATCTTTTAAATTATATTTTGAGAAACATTTTATTATATTACGTGATTTTTATTATATCTCAATTTTTGGGAAATATCTTATTTCTATTGGTGCATTAATTGAGCAAGGATTTGATCTTAAATTCATTAATAAAAATATTGGTATTTTTAGAAATGAATGCTTAATTACTGTTGCACGCATGTTTAATAAATTGTTTCACGTAAAACCAATAGTTCCAACGATATGTGATACTGAAGTATAACGATTCAAAAAGGGATAGTAAAAGGTTGAAGTATGACCTCTTGTGACACTTACGCCTTGAGTATATTAGCCGGGAGGATTAAAATACTTGTGAAGGATGGTCCTTTACAAACTTTAAGTGTGGAATTACCACACATGTGAATCTTGTATTGAAGGTAAAATGACGAAGAGGCCTTTTTCAGCAAAAGGTGAAAGAGCCACTCAATGCCTTGAACTCATACATAGTGATTTATGTGGGCAATTGAATATCCAAGCAAAAGGAAGTTACGACCACTTCATAACCTTCACTGATATCTATTCACGTTTTGGTCATGTTTATCTAATGCGTCAAAAGTTTGAAACCTTTGAAAAGTTCAAAGATTATAAGGCCTTGGTTGAAAAGCAATTAGAAAAATAAATCAAAACACTACAACTCGATCGTGGTGGAGAGTACTTGCCAGGAGAATTCAAAGACTTACTTAAGAAAGAAGGTATTCTTTCTCAGCAAAATGATGTGTCAGATATATGATGAGTTACTCATCCCTCTCAGATTTCTTCTAGAGATATGCCTTGGAAAAGGCGGCATATATTCTAAACCAAATTCCGTCGTAGATGGTGCATTGTCCACCATATGAAAGATGATATGGATGAAAGTCATATGTTAACCATTTTAAAATATAGGGGTGCCTGGCACATATTATAAAACCAAAGACAGGCAAGTTGACCAATCCTTTAGAATTATGTATGTTCGTAGGATATCCTAAAGGAACAGAAGGGTACATCTTCTCCAAAACAACTGACCAAAAAACATTCGTTAGAACAAATACTCATTTTCTTGAAGCACAGTTGTGCTAGAGGAATTATTGAGTGGGTGGACAATGACTCCCCAATCTAAGTAGGAGGCATGTTCATTAAGGTCCTTATCTGAGATAGTTGTCAAAGCCTCTCCATAGGACATATACCTCTCAGGTTGTCTCACAACCCTCTCACTACGTCGAGGCTCCATAGGCTCTAACTCCAGTCATGGTTCTTCCATTATTGAATCAGAAACAATATCTGATCGACGTAGTGAGAGGGTTGTGAGACCATAGCAGGTCTTGAAGCAAACTTATGGCAAGAAGCCATGAACGTTGAGATACAGTCGATGTACTCGAACGGAGACTGAAAGCTTGTAGATCCTCTTGAAAAAGGGTAAACCCGTATGATGCAAATGGATCAATAAGAAGAAAAGAGGTTCAGATGAAAATGTAGAGACATTCAAAGCTAGGCTCGTAGTCAATGGTTACACCCAAAAGGAATGTATAGACTATGAGGATACCTTCTCACCGGTGACCATTCTTAAATCCTTTTATCCATTGTTGTTGCTCTTGATTATGAAATCTAGAAAATGGACGTCAAAACTGATAATATGAATGGCAAGCTTAATTACCACATTTATATGGCTCAATTAGATAAGTACGTGGAGAAATTCCAATGGGGAAAAGTTTACGAATCGCAGAAGTCCATTTATGGACTTAAGCAAGCATCATGATCGTGCAATATTAGATTCGACGAAACTGTTAAAAATCATGGTTTTGAATAGTTAGTGGACGAGCCCTGTGTGTATAATCTGATAAATGAATGGAAGGTGATTTTTCTAGTCTTGTACGTAGATGATATTCTACTCATTGAGAATGATGTAGGAAATCTGATGTCAAGATCTGGCTTGCAAAGCAATTTGATGTGAAGAATCTTGAAGAAGCTTCATTTACACCCGTAACGTAGGAGGAAGTAGTTGTGTTGACGAGGTCTTGAGAATATCATTTGCAAACTCATTACGACTCATAATTAACCCCACCAAGCCAGATCTTTGAACCGTAATTCCCTATAGAATAAGTATAAAGACTTTAAGCCAGCATAAAAAGGAACAGTTATTGCAATAAATCTAATTTTTACCTGTGCTAATTTTAATGGAGATAAAATAGCAGACCTGAACCAATATCCTTATTGTACTATAGCACAGATAGCAAATGCATATAGAAGAAATCATTCACCAAAGTTTGCATAATAGAATTATATAACATCATACTAAGAATTTGGAAAAGAATCATCAGCCAATAATGTGTACCTTTCAGACATAAGCGGAGTGTACAAGATCACTTGAGCACTGTGTTCCATGGAAGACTGCATATAATAAGCCTTTGTGAGAAAGATGTAACACCAAGAAAGATATAATGGCTAATGTACTGCACAACTTTCAAAGCTTTTTATAATTTATAAGCACCGAAACTTGGGAAAAGGCCAGATACTTGCTTGTCCAGGTATTTTCCCAGTTTTAAACTCTGAAGGCATGATGTTCTCAGTAGGTTCGCTGCTAGTTAATGAAACATCTACTCTCACAGAAGCATCTATCATTCCTTTCAAACCATAGTTTGGGGCCCATGCGATCTCCTCAATATCAATAACCTACAGTTATAGCAGGTTCCAATAAAGCTAGTGCTATCAAGAAACATTTCACATTCATGCAGACTGGCAGTAAAACTCTTTTTAGCAACTTTGTACACCTAAAAATTGTAGCAGCGATATTGTATACATAAGGATATCAAACTGAAAAGTGATGAGGCAAAACACCAAAAAGGGACCAGCTGAGATACCTTACCTCTGATATATGTACATTATTCAGCCAATCATCAAATTTGAACTCAACCATAGGAGATTTGAGACCCTGCTGCATACATGAGTGTTTATTGTCAGAAAGAATAGCAACTTTTGGGAGTTTCTCTTACAAGAGATACTATAGAAACCTAATCATCAAGATAAAACAAAAGCCATGAAAATAAACAAGTACAAAAAAGCAATGCAACCACAAGAAGAATCTGTCACCAGTACCACTCTGCTGAACTTCATTGAAAGAAGAGACAGAGTTGCATCTATGATTGAATTTTCTCTTGACGTTTAATTTATAACCGGAAAATGAGATACTAAAATGTTTCAATCAAACAAATTGGACATGTGTTAAGCAGGTCCTTTTCCTGACAGCCCAACCACACGAGTTGCATTTTAAAATTAAATGATTTGATAACAATGGCGCCTTCAAATAGAACTCGACTTTGATGCCACTGTATCAGATTATTGAATGCAACGCATAACATATATAAAATTACAGAAAACAGTACTTGGTTACTAGTTCCCAACTTTGTAGCTACAAAAATATCATTTTAACAAAAATAATTTCAACCATGTTTAGTTAAAAATAGGGTCAATATTTGATAAGACAGATTAACACAATCTCACATCCATAAGTCATCAAGAATCCGTGGTAGTAATTGAATGCAACAATGCACACCTTTGAGTGTTTGAAGAGGGTGATCCAATGCAATAATTTTGGAACAGCCTCACTAAATGAATTTGACGAAGCAAAAGTCTAAGCAGAAAATGAGAATTGACAAATAAGACAAAAACTTAGGGAAGTAAATCCTAAATAACGATGGAAATTCATATTGACGACAATGAAGATAAACATATAGTACAACTTCAGAAAGAAAACTGAAAGCAACAAATGAATGACAATCAGCAGTCCTAATCTATATGGAGGTTTATGCCCCAAAAGCATAACGTATCAATTTTTATAGGCACTGCACTTTAAATTCCAAGTTGTAAAATTCATCGGAAAGTAAAAAACCTTGAGGCCTTGAAGCTTAAACCCTTCTCTTAAAGGAGGAAAAGACCTCAAATTCTTCCTTCACCGCTAAAATTTATGATAAATAAGCACCATATAAACTATGAAGAAGTTGCACCTCCAAATGCATACACATTTTCCAGATTTTTCAGCAGCACCATTCTTGAGTATTCCTCCTCCAAGAAGGAAACAGTAGGTGCAGCATTTGTAAGACCAGCCTTTAAAATAAGAAAAACATCACATGTCATGGATTTAAAATTTGGAATATAACTCATAAAAAAGTAAAAATAGAATGCATATATATAAATGTTTCAGAATGTGAGATAAACTGTGCTAGTCTAAAACTTTTAAGGTCATAAAGGCAAGCTTGAAACCTGAAAGATCTGGTGCAGTAAAGTACCAATTAATGTTGCAACCGAATGCTCATTGCATTTTAGCCTCTCATCAAGTACAGTCCTGGGAAATTAGCAGAATAATCATTGTTTAAACTCATTCATCAAACAACCATTAAAAATTAGCAGAAACTCCAAAAAATGAATTTTATTATATACCTCCAAGACAAGGAAACCAAAATTCAAAGATGGTATTTGTTTTAATTTGTTTCTGTTTCTCTGTTTGCTACGGGATCAACTTTCACCCTCCTCTTATTGTTATCTTTATCTTCAACTTTGGATTAATAAAAATAAGACTTGGCAAATCCTAAACTAGGGAATTTGAAATTTATGTGATTGAATATCCAACAGAGGAGTAAATTTATGGGTTCGCTATGGTTACAGACACTTACCTATGTTCTTACGTCCTCTACCAAGCATTGCAAGCCGATGAGCAGTAACTTCCAGTGCATCATTATTTAAGAAATAGATCTGAACAGAGAAAATAAAAACCAAGGCGAAATTCTTTTTTCAATTTTCTTAACATCCACTACAAGTAGAACTGAGAAAATAATAAGGAAAGGAAGTTACCTGAACCCCAACCCTGAAGTAAGCTAGCCATTTCCTTACTCATCTTAGAAACTCGGCATGGGAGAAATCAGAAAAACTGAGGAATCGAGCGAACCCAGCCCTAGATATCGCTTGAACCAAACGAACCAAGGAATTTGTATAAACAAAGTAAATCAAGAGAACCCAGAGAATCGAGCTTAGAGATGCTTTGGTTGTAGAGAGAGAGAGAGAGAGAGAGAGAGAGAGAGAGAGAGTACTATGCAAGAAGAAAATGGAGGCTATGGCGACAAGGTGAGCACGAGATGATAAAGCAACGGTCGAAGCAGTGAGAGGAAGGATCTCTGTGCTTTGTATTTTGGAGAAGAACGGAGAGAGGATCTCCGTTGCTTCTCTCTGAAAATCAAGAAGAAGATCGAGCTCTCGAAGGAACAGATTTGAGCTAGTGTAGAACAGTACCTCGCATCTCCAAAATTTGCTTTACGTCCGGCTTTGCTCAAGTCCCGCTGGTCCAAAATTTACGCATCCCGCTCTTTTTTTTTTTTTACTTTTAACAAGAATCGTTTTTTATAAGAGTGAGTGATTATAATACGTATATTTAAATCTAGTAAAATATTATAATTCGTATAGTGCCTCTAAACATTCTTAGATCATTTCCTATATCTCTGAAAAAATATGTTCAGCGTTAATTACTTTTCTTTGAAAAAATAAATATCCTTAGTCTCTTCTCTTTAGTTAATTTTGTCCATTGTTTAGTATTTTTTTGTTTCCCTAACATTATTTTAATTTTATACACAATTATTATACTGTTTCAATTATAACACGCACATAACCATTGACATCTTTTCATTCATCCCAACTTCCATTGTCTTGCAATTTTTATTTTTTTCTCTAATATACTTTTGATTAAATGTACAATCATGAACTGTTTCAATTATAACTCTCACATATCATTATCATTTAAATTCATAATTATAAAATAGGGGTTTATTCTTCTTCTTCACCTTTTTCTTCATCTTCTTCGCTCCTTTTTTGCATCTTTGATCATAAATCTCTTTAATTCTGATTAATTCTCAAGTATATTATTTATTCTTCTTAATCTCAATTGTTTTTGTATGTATATTTTTCAGGTTAAATATATAAGAGATCTAACAATTATGAGAAGTTACTACGAAATAAGATATCCAACTATACGAAGAGGTGAATTCTTTTTATTTCTTAACTTCATCATTTTTTTCTCATTATGATAGTTTGGTCTTTGATTTTTCTTTTTATGTTTGATAAATTAAAATCAGGATTTTATTTTATTTATGACATGATAAAAAATTATTCAACTTAATACATTATCTCGCGGTATAATAAGTTATCTTTTTTAGTTTTGTTATACTTATAAAATAGATGTAAATTATTTATTTTGATTGCTTTGTCATTAATCTTAACAAAAAATTATGACTTAAAACTAATATACGATATTATTTAGCATGTTATGTGTTGTGTGGTTAGTTTATTAGACGAAGGTTTTTCTCATAGATTTCGCTACATTTGGACGACTTATTTTTATCGTGATTAGTAAATGTTAAATTTATGTGTGTATTATGTTTGCATTCATGCATCGCGTTTACTTTTCGAATAGTGATAATTTCATACATTGAAAATCAAATATGAACTTAATGTTGATTTGAGATAACCATAAGTTCATTTTTACTGAGAAATATCCTGAGGAGCCCGCAGCTAATGCTCCTAAGAATGTTAGGGACAATTATAATGCTTGGACCATATCCAACAACAAGGCGGAGTGCTACATGCTTGTGAGCATGAATGATGTTCTGAGAACCAAGTATGGATGCATGGAGACTGCATATGAGATTATAGAATCTTTACATGCAATGTTCGGGTAGCAGTCTAATCAAAGTCGTCATGAGATCATTAGGAGATATATGACAACTAAGATGAGGAAGGGTACTTCTGTTCAAGAACATGTTTTGAACATGATCAACATAATGCACGAGGCAGAAGTACATAAGACGACCATTGATGAGCTGACTCAAGTTAGCACTATACTAGAGTCGCTCACAGCAACTTTTTCTGCATTCACCACCAACTATGTTATGAACAAATTACAATTCAATTTGACCCAATTGTTGAATGAACTATAGAATTTTGAGTCACTCAACAAGAGTATGACCAAAGAAGGTGAGGTAAATGTTACTAAGCAAAAGCCTTCTTCCAATATTGTTAAAAAAATAAAAGGAATAAGCACAATGGGAAGGACAAGAGTAAGAACAAAAGAGAAAAGAAAGTCAAAAAGAGTCACCTAAAGCCAAGAAGAACAAAAGCGACATCAAACCCAAGGGAAATTATTTTCACTGTGGAGTTGAAGGTCACTGGAAGAGAAATTGTAGTAAGTATCTCTCTAAACTGAAAAAGAAAGGTAAATGTGATTTATTTATACTTGAAACTTGTTTAGTGGAATATGATTTGTCATCCCGGATACTTGATTCAGGAGCCACTAACCACGTATGTTCTTTGCAGATGTTTGATTCCTCAAGGGAATTGGCTGATGGCGAGGTCATTTTGAGAGTTGACAGTGGTGTGCTCGTGTCAGCTAAAGCACTAGGGACAGTCCATTTACTTTTTAGATATTGTTACTTAGTTTTGAACGATGTTCATTATATTCTTAGTTTTTTTAGGAATTTGATTTCTCTTTCATTTTTACAAGAATAGTTCATCAATCGAAAGTTGAATTGAGAACACAATTGGAGTCAGACGTTTTCTTATGTGATTAAATGTTAATCAAATCTCTAAAAGAATAATCGTCACGTTATTTTAGAGAATCGTCTCACTAAAGTCATTCTCAGTAAATCTCTAGATCTCATATGTTGAGAACATCTAGAGGCAGAAAAAGTGTCTTGTAATACTCTATGTGCTAGCACACGTCCTAGTGCATTGATGATTGACTTGGAAGATCTTGGTGTGGATCTCGAAGTTTACTGATCGTTGGAACGATTTCATGGGAATAGAGGATAGATCGATTTTTACAATGACACTTGATATAGACTACAAGAGGTATATGATTTCTAACCTTGTATGTTGTATATTTAACTTATAAAATATATAATGGATCCTGACTGATTGAAAATGAGTTTTCTAGTGAAAATTTTTATTTGGTTATCGTGACGTTGCGCAAGTTTTGTTTTATTAAAATATTCAATTTTTATTAAAAGTTTAATTTTTTTTAAAAAGCCTCGCGCTTCTTCCGCACACGCACCTCGACGACCAGTAAAAGTGTCTTTGGTTTATTCCACGTGCCCACACACGCCCTAGTTTGTTTGAGGATTGGCTTGAAAAATCTTGGTGTGGATCTCGTGCTTGTTGTTCGTGGGATTACATGTTCATTGTTTGCAAGGACGCTTGATAAGACTACAAGAGGTATAACTCTTATCTCTGTATGTCTTTGATTTAATGTATAGATATATAATGGATCCGATGAAAAAATGTGTTTTTCGTTTAAATGTTTTTTGAAAACGGTGACGTCGCAATTATTTTTGTTTTCAATCGATAAAGTTTTAATTTATTTTTTAAAACAACCACCCCTCCGCCGTGCAACGCCGTTGATTCTAACACTTCAGTCACTACTGCATCACCATTTTCTCCTTCCATTTAGCTTTGTTCTTTCTATTTGGACACAGTCTTTCGATGTGTCATTCTTGATAGTGGAAACATTTAAATGACTTATGTCCACTTCTAGACTTAGATCTAGATTTCCCTCAAACTTTGTGTTCTTTCTTATCAATTATGCCCCTTACAACCAAGCTTTTTCCAGTTTGCTCATTCAATTCACACTTCTCTAAAAGTCCTTAGAGTTCAAAGCTCATATAACATCATTAAGTGATAGAGTCTATCTGTCATGCTTAAGTATGTCCATAAAGTTCTCAAAATGCTTTGGGAGTGAATGTAGCAACACTGATACCTTGTCTTCATCCTCATATTCAACCTAAATGCTCTCTAGATCCAGACACAATTTATTGAAGTCATCAATATGCTCGTGCAGATTCTTATTGTCTTCCATCTTAAAGGTAAAGAACCTGCCCTTAAGATACAATCTGCTGCATAAGGACTTGGTCATGTATAAGCTTTCTAACTTAAGCCAAATTTCTACTGCAGACTTCATTTTAGCCACTTCACGTAGAACCTTATCACTCAGACTTAAAATAAATGTATTATAGGCTCTTTTCATTATATACGTTCTCTTTTCTTCTAAGCAAGTTGATGGCATCTTAGTCTCTCCTTCTAGAGCTTCGTCTAGCCCTAAGTTTTCAAGTAGAGCTAACATTTTCATTTTCTAGACTGTAAAATCATTTGTACCATCAAATTTCTGAAAATCTTGCTTAGTAGTTGAGCCTGCCATTTTAATACTTTTATCAAGTACTTAGCAAACTTCTTCAGCTCGGAGGCTCTGATACCATTTTGTTGTGAATCAAGTCAACCAAATAGCAACACAAACCTTTGCTCAACCTTATGGAAGTTAACAGATAACCAAATTAGTAAGAACATAAGGCAAAAACAAAATCAAGCTGAGAGAGAGAAGTAGTGATGCAGAGATTTATCCTGGTTCAGTCACAAAGTGTGAACCTACATCCAACAGCTGATTTCCAATCAATCCACTATGGATAAGGTTTACTACAGAATATTCAAATACACTCAACAGATTACAAAGAAAACTGAGAGAAAAAAACTCTTTGTTCTGAGCAGTACTGAGACACTCGTGCTTCTCTTCTTCAAGCTTGCTCGAGATCGCATTACGCTGTCATGGAGCGTCCTTCCTCATGTAATATTTTCTCTCTTCATGTATTAAAAAGTTCTCTCTCTCTTTCCCGAGGATGATTCTCTCTTTTTCTTGGCTGTAACAAAATGCATCATGAGCAATCATTGCTCGATGCTTTCTCAGCCAATAGCAAAGCTCCAACTTCATTGTTTAAATAACTATGTCACATCTGCATAAGTCAAACAACAATGTCAGCTCATTGCCAACTCACTGATGAGTCGTTTATCACAACAATCTATAGACACCAAGATCATACAAAATATAGACATTGAAAGTAGTCCGCCCAATTAGGGGTGATCTAAATTTGTACGTTAAACGATTGAAGGAAAAGTATAAATGAGAATGATTTTAAATGTGTGCATAATAAATCATCTCTGAATGATTAAAGGGTAGTAATTTAGTTGAAAACTAAGATAGGACAGAATTATAACTCAAGTTCACTTTAAGTGAAAATACTTTTTAAGTCTATTCAATATAAATATAAACATATGAACTCCTTCATGCTTGGATTCATTCTAACATATGAATTCATCAATTACCCAAATTATAAATCTAGTCAACATAGGTATAAATTTTTAAGCTTAAACCAAACAATCTGAAAACCAAGATTCTACTTCATCAATTCCACCAACTATAAACATTAAATGACATTTCAACATGATAAAATCATATTCAACAACTCCAAAAATGTTACAATTTCAAGAGTTGTTCTTATAACAATTCCTTACCTTAACAATAGAAGAGGTTAACTACAAATAATGCAGCCCAAAGTTTCATTCTCCTCTCTTATCCACTTGAATTCTACTCTCCTGCCACACACAACCAAAGAGTTAAAATCAAAACATCGAGGTAATAAGGAAATAACAAGGTCGAACTCAAATTACCTACAATGGAGTCCAAAACACTCTCACCGTTTCCTCCTCTTTTTAGAATAGAATCAAGAACTATTTTTTAAAGAAAAAGATACAAAAGAAATCGAAATCTTATTTCATAGGAAAACAATTGGGTCAAAAAAAGAAAATAATTGTTTGTGAGACTCCGATTCAGATTCTCTCATGTCTAAAATCTAACTCGACTCAGAGACAATCATTGACTTCAAACCATCTATATCTACTCAAGGGTTCTTGAAAATTGTATAAAGTCAAGACAACCAAAGCAACCACACTTAAAAAACTCTAAAATTAAACCACCACTTTCTTACAAAAAGAGAGAATAAAGCACATAACTAACCTTTTGATGGCGAGAACACTTCTTTGAGTGAGAGTTGCTGCCACGCGTGAGAGAGAGAGGGAGAGGGAGAGAGAGAGAGAGAGGAGAGGAGAAGATGAAGCTAGAAGAGAATGTAGAGTTCAAAAGTGAAGGTTAGGAAGAAATGAGAAAGAATGAGACGGTGGTGAATTTAAAGTAAGAATGACATTTTTGTATTTTCATATATAATATAATCCATAATTCAAGAAATAAAAAAGTTAGACCTTTTTACCAAACCCATTCTTGAGATAGACCTTTTGGACTCAAAGCTCTAGTCGTCTTTGCAAAATTATGCATAGCATAATTCTTCTATTTGAAACAATTTCTATAGTGATACTTCTAATAATTCTAGCTCAACCACTTGGGTGGTTCACCTTTACCTTATGGGCTATTTGTTTTGTGAAAGTTTCCTATGACATATACTGGGAGTTTTATTCATTTATACAGAACACTGTTCCTGAGCTCTTTGATGCACTAAATTTGCCTATGGATGGTTGGCAAGTGACGGATCAGAGACAGAGTCAACCCCCTGTTTAATTCAGTTAACCCCTAAAGTTACTGCATCTTATCCATGAAGTTCAAATTCGTCAATTTAGTTAGAGAAAATACATATCGTTGTCAATTAACTCCCTTTGTCAATATCAATTCAATGTTTTCATGAGAAACAAAAAAAAACACCGAGTTACTTGCTATTCGAATAAAAAATCGAAGTCGTTTTGGACCATGTGCAGCTTACATGGAAACGAAAGTGAATTTCCCGAAATTTGTCAATTGCTAATGATTTATGTGTTTAATGATACAATTGACATAACTGAAATTTCAGGAACCAAATGACAATTTTTAAGGTTCTAAAATGTATTTTGTATGTATGCGCCTTAACTCTACAATATTTTGTTGTATTTGTTATTATAAATGTTCAGTGGTAAAAAGTATTGTAACGAAAGCATAAAAAAATAATTAGAAAATGATATTTTTAATCTGGGTCAATCAATTTGTCTAATCTATGGTTATATCATTATCGTCGTTACATAGCATAAAACGACACAACCACCTAATTAAATCTTATTGCACTCAAATTTAAACTAAATACACCCAAAATAATACATTTGAACCATAACTAGTTTAGACAGAATTCATCATTCGTCGACCAGACTAGAACCAACATGCTAGCTTAGAAATCGTCTTCACTACAAGCGAAATCATTTGAGTAAACCTCTCAATATTATGGGGTATCGCCTCTTGAGATAGAATCATCTTCTCTCATATTAAGGTTGTCATCTATCTCTTAAGGTAGAGTCTTCCGAGATGATTCTTTTAAAAACCTCTCACTTTTTGTGAAGTAGAATCACTGAACCCTAATTAAAACAATCATATTTATAACAACTCAAAAACCTAATAAATTCCTTACTTAAAATATGAATATGATTCAAAACTAATTATCACCCAATATATTTTCCTAAAATATTTTTGTAAAATGGACAGTAATTTTCTCAGCCAATGAGATTTTCACCTGCAGAGGAAGGAGGGAAGGGGAGGAAGAGGAGAGAAGTTCCTTTACACTCGGGCAAATTTAGACAACTTGGAAAAATTTAGACAACTTGAAAAAATATACGACGTATATTTAAGAAAACAAAAAATTTATGATCACATATTAGACTTAAAAATTTATGACCACATATTAGACTTATTTACGTGATACATATAGTTGAAGTGATCAAATGAAGAGATCATTGAGAACGTCAACCACACTATGACTCTTTCTTAATGAGATGACACATTAATAACTTAATGATGAAAACCGATTTCAATATATTGAACTACCGATAATTTTATATATAAAATTGAGAATGTCATTATGACCACCATTCTTAATAATTTTTCATTCAATGGATTTCAACCTTGATGCAACTTTTCCATGAAGATCAAGGATCTTGTTATGGATAGGACTGTACTGTACAGGGGAATAAAAGACACTTGAATCATCTTATGTGAGATCCATAATCTTATGTGAGGTCCATAATAGAGGATCCAATGATCAATATTAATTTATGTACAGTACAGTCCCTGTACTATACAATTTCCCGTAGATCACTTACTCTAATAACATATAACAAAAAGCTTCTGAGAGTACTTATGTAAATTGTAACTTTCCGGTGAAGATTAGAGCTAGAGATCCATAATGTACATTCTTTCCTGTCCTAAGAAAAGTAAAACACGTACAACATAGCCAAGGAAGAAAACACAACTAGGAAGCTGGCAAAAGACCAAAGGCAACCGTAAACTTAACTTACCATATTTACAACTCAGGAACCAAAAACTCAGTCGTTTGCGACCAACGCATCTAGTGCAGAACTGCTCTCTAATTTCCTAATACGCAACCTGTTTTGTGGAGGAAGCTCTTTCGCAGAAGGAGACACATCTGCATCAACTATAACGGAGTCTTCCTCTTGGAAATCTCCTCTCAAGACCCCCATCGCTACTTCATTCTCCACCAACTGCTGTATCACTCTCTTAACCGGCCTCGCTCCATAGTTTGGGTCAAACCCCAATGTCCCTAGAAGCTCTGTAGCTTCCTTGGTGTAAACTAGATCAATTTTTTTCTGTTTCAGCCTGTCTTTCAATCGTTTCAACTGCAAAGAAAACAAATAATACGTTATAAACATAATATAATCCACTATCAAACGCATAGAAGAGTCTGATAAAGGTTACCTGTATCTCAACAATTTTACTAATTTGTTGCGAGTCCAAAGGCTGGAAGACTATATACTCATCAATTCGGTTCATGAATTCTGGGCGGAAAGTTTGTCTAGCCAAATCAACCACTTGTTTTTTCATCAGCTCATAAACCGCATCTTTGCTATCTCTCGTGTTACTAAGAGTTTCAAGTATTAAGTGCGAACCGATATTTGAAGTCATTATCACTACACAATTCGTAAAACTAACTTTCCTCCCTTGAGAATCAGTTATCCTTCCATCATCCAACAATTGTAGCAAGATATTGAAGACATCATGATGTGCTTTTTCTATTTCATCAAAAAGCACTACCGAGTAAGGTCTTCTACGAACCACTTCAGTAAGCTGACCACCTTCTTCATAACCTACATAACCGGGTGGGGCCCCCACCAAGCGGGAAACTGCATGTTTCTCCATGTACTCACTCATGTCTATTCTGACAAGAGCGTTTTCTGTATTAAAGAGGTAACTGGCCAAAGCTTTGGCAAGTTCAGTTTTTCCAACACCAGTAGGGCCCATGAACATGAAGCTTGCTATTGGCCTATTTGGGTCTGAAAGACCCGCCCTTGAACGGCGGATAGCATCAGCTACTGATTTTACTGCAATATCTTGACCAATCACCCTCTGGTGGAGAACCTGATCCAGAAGAACTAGCTTGTCTCTCTCTGATTGTTGGAGGTTTGATAAAGGTATACCTGTCCACTTGCTTACAATTTCTGCAATATCAAGATCTGTGACCTCTTCACGAAGTAAAAACTTTCCAGACTTTCGGAAGTCTGCAAGATTCTTCTCAGCCTCTTCCAATTGGCGCTGAAGGGCCATTAGGGTTCCATATTTGAGCTCAGCAGCTCGATTAAGGTTGTATTCACGCTCAGCGGCTTCCATCTCCAGGTTAACTCTGTCAATCTGTAAATGTTTACAATAAAATGGAGGTAAAAACGATTGGGGTTCCATTAAGATTTCTGCTTAGTCAGTTCCACAAGGTCTAGACCAGTGAGAAGTTACCTCTTCTTTAATTGATCGTATCCGAGTCATCAGGGCCTTCTCACGATCCCACTGCTCAGTTAGTTCTTTCTGCTTTTGCTTAAGTGAGCTCAAATCATTTTCTAATTTACTTAATCTTTCTCTGGATGCTTTATCAGTGTCGTTTTTCAGAGACAGCTTCTCCATCTCCAACTTCAACACTGCTCTGTCTATCTCATCTAACTCTGTTGGCTTAGAAGTGATCTCCATCTTCAGCTTTGCAGCAGCTTCATCCACCAGATCAATGGCTGGAAGAAAATGATAATTTACATTCAAAGAATCATGTGAGTGCAAAAACTTCAATTCATAGAATTTGGAAGCATCAGAGCTTGAGAGGTATTAAAATATTTTCTGAAAAACACAGGAGAGCACAAGGGAGAACAGATTTAAAAAGCAACTAGTGCAATTGGGCCAGGAGAATTCAACTCGTGATTCAGAACCCATTTCAATTGATTATTTTCAACATGCATGCTTGAAATAAACAAAGAAGAAAGGTTGAGAAAACCTGAAAAGAAGTGGCTTGAATAATCTATCTACCTACCTTTGTCAGGCAAAAAGCGCTCTGTTATGTATCGGTCTGCAAGAACTGCCGCGGAAACAAGGGCACTATCTGAGATTTTAACACCATGATGAAGTTCATAGCGCTCACGCAACCCACGGAGAATGGAAATTGTATCTTCAACAGATGGTTGACCACAAAAGACTTGTTGAAATCTACGCTCAAGTGCAGGGTCTTTCTCTATATATTTTCTGTACTCATTAAGTGTGGTTGCACCTATACATCGAAGTTCACCTCGCCCAAGCATCGGTTTCAACAAGTTCCCAGCATCCATTGCACCACTTGTAGCGCCTACACGGTAATCATTGATAAGGAGATCATAAAACAAACAAAATATGACAAATTGGACAACACGTTGGCTGGTCAATATGTGACATAAGTCCCACCTTGCGATCTCAGCTACGGTTCCCCAAATCTATTACAAACTACCCCAAATCTATTACAAACTACGTAGGCAGTTCAAATAACCAAACCACTAAACTTAGCCTTTTCAACCATTTGGCCAATTGTTCCTTATACTTCTTTTATTGAGTTCATGTCCTATGATATAATCCGCTACCTGAAAACCGCTAGGTTAAAGAATGGAAAAGGCTGATAAACTGTCATGAGATGAGCATTAGTTTCTTTCATAAGAATCAAACAATCATAAGTTGAAAATCTTATTTCAAATTTTATTATCATATCCAACAAATATCAGCTTCCACGTAATTCAGAAAATTCCAGATATCTCCTCCTGATCTGTCCTCTTTATCTACACGTCCAATTCCAGCACAAAAAATTCAAAACAATCATAGTCAAGAAAATTCTGAGTCAGCAAATTGCTAACTCAACTGCTTGTTGATCAAGGAACATTAATGAGGAAACATATCGAAACTTTTCAACTAAAACTCTCTGCTATTGTGACTTCAAGGCTAATAGAAGTAGGGTCCAAACCTGCACCAACAACAGTATGAATCTCATCAATAAATAAAATAATCTGCCCATTTGAAGCAGTAACTTCCTTCAGGACTGCTTTCAATCTTTCTTCAAAATCCCCACGGAACTTGGCACCCGCCACCAATGAACCCATATCCAAGGAGATCAACTGTAGGGCATAATAGTATGAAATAATTGCTCAATTCAGACATTGTAGTATTGTACAACAAGAACCAGCGGCAAACTCAAAACACAGAACTAGTACTAAGATCGCCAAGGGATTCGGTCTGTGAAGAATTCACGTAAAACAGATAAATTCAATTTCAACTAGCAGTGTTCAAGAAAAGAGTCAGCTTTCTTTTGCAAACAAATGAAGACATTAAAATTTTATCATAGCACCCTTATGCAGCATAAGTGTTAAGACGCCGATATGGATACTATATCTAATAACAAATACCGTACCAAATGGTGAGCTCAAAATTCTCCCAAAAAGGAAAAGAAACAGGTAATAATATTTAATTCTTTGACAAAGGACTCGTCTGGCATTCCGTACATCTGAACATAGTAAAACATGTGCATTTTTTGGGCCAAAGAAAGGGAATAAAATGATAAGTTAAGACCTTCCTGTTCAACAACGGTTCTGGTACATCCCCACGCACTATCCGCTGAGCTAATCTGCAAGAAACCATGAGAAGAAGTAACATTCTATTCAACATCGTTTGATAAAACAATTTAAAAAATGTCGGAAAAATTTGTTACATGCCATTCGTTCATTGAAAAAACTTAATGAATGTTGACAAAATTATTTATTAGTAAATCAAAACTTCACTAACTAATCCGAACAATTAAGATGGATGACTTTTTTTAGCAGTTAGGATGAATCGATTTTTGCAATTGGTAAGAAGCAATTAATACGCATACCCTTCAGCAATTGCAGTTTTCCCCACACCAGGTTCACCAATAATTACAGGATTGTTTTTTGTTCTCCTAGACAAGATCTGGATACACCGCCGAATTTCATCATCTCTACCTATAACAGGATCAAGCTTACCACGTCTAGCAAGTTCTGTCAGGTCATTACCATATTTGTCCAGAGCCTCGTATTTTCCTTCAGGATCTGTACAGAAATTGAAGGGCAAATAAAAAATACGGCAATAAAAAAGATATAAATGGTAGCACATCTTGTGATAAAAAGCGAAATTATATAAAAATATGATTTAGATGGTTGATTGAAAGACGCATGATAATAAAATCAAATTGAGGTGGCACGTTAGTGGAGTGAACGAATCGTTAATGACATTTTGCACCTCCTGAAATTCTGAATAAACCTACTTTGAAATATATACAGTTCTACACCACCAGATGGTCCTACAATTAAAGCGTTTATAAGTTATTTGTACCATTTTATAGCCTCATAAGACACTCAAGCATCATTACAACACCCATATTAGATTATTTTGATAACGACAACTTTACATTTTGAGTATTTTGTGTTGAAGCAGGAAGGTATGGTGTTTGATGAGTAGAAGCTGTGTGAAAAGAAAAACCTTTAAAAAAATAGAGGAAAATGTAACATTTAGTCACAAAAGATGCAATGTCAATCTGGAGTCTGGACACGTCTACTACAAAATAACTACTATACTTATGCATGAATGTGAATTGTGAAGAAAATCGGCTTACGTATGCAAAACTACTAGAGAGAAGTAAAATACCACCGATAAAAAAAAGAGAAGTAAAATGCCACCGATCAAAAAAGAGAGAAGTAAAGCACCAGCTTGGATCTGTCTTATATTGACTATATAAGCCAACGTTTCTTTTCTTTTTGGGTTTCAGTACACAAAATTAGTTTCCTGTGGATTATCTAGCAAGTCATTGCCATAAAGTCACATCCTGATTGGAGTACAAATTATAAGAGATTTTCTTACTTTGGTCAGTCACTCTCTGACTTCCACGAACAGCTTGGATAGCATCCTTCAACTCCTTCTCACTAAGTTGGAGGTTCTTGAGTAGCTGCTGCCCAAATCTCTTATCCGAATGGAAGGCTAACACAAGATGCTCCACTGACACAAAATCATCTCCCATTTCTTTCTTATGCTTTCGAGCAGTGTCCAAAACTATACTAAGATGTGTGCCCATTATGGGGCCACTAGTGTCGCCCATCACCTATCAGAATATAAATGGTCAATTCAACATAAAATGCAGCACACAAACAAGTACATCATACAAATTCGTACCTTGGGCTGCTGAGAAATGAAATCGTCTGTAGCCTGTAAAACTGTTGTGTTGTCAAGTCCTGCCTTCGTGAATATTCTTCTAGCTAAGCCATCCTTTTGCTCCAAAAGGGCTTTCATCAAATGTTCGCTCTCCACCACCTGTTGTTTGTTAGTACGTGCAGCATCAACTGCACCAACTATACCTTCCCATGCCATCTCAGTGAAATCTGACGGATTAGTCTGATAAAAACAAGAAGAACATTATAAGAAAGAAACAAGTACCGAAATAACTGTTCACTCATAGTCTGTATTCGAAACGATTGAAGAAGTTTACTCATTTACTAAGTTGTCTTAATTGAAATTATCACACTGATAAATATATTTCCAGTAATTATGGTCATTGTTAGGGGAAAATCCAGATTTGATGAGGTGCTCAAGTGCTAAAAGATGAGCAGCTACTACTATTGTCACATACATTCTCCAACTATTAGTCGATAAGCTTAAAGATGTTCTACCTGGATATTTTTCACCAGTACGGGTGTGTGCTTGCAAGAATAAAATGATTTAGTTGAATAATGGTCATGGTCCTCATGTTGCGGCTTATTTAACCTTTTGACTACACTTTTTCTCAGTAATTCAGTTGAATTAATGCCTCAAACTTCAAACCGCTGCTAATATCATGCAGGCAATACTTTTAACAGCTTCAATTGCTTACCACATCTCCCATATCAACTAACTCGAGCTAGACTCCGCAAACCATGTTCGAGAACTTACACATAATTTAGTTTCAACTAAATCGTTTATTAAGGGAATGTGAGGTGAATTTATTCGATGGAAAAAAAAAACTATTGCTGAAACACTGGCAGTCCTTCCACCACCAGATTTTCCGAATTCATATGTCGAACTTCATATTAAAACAATAATACGAATTAGATATTGTGCCATGCAGCATCGAAGTGTATGTTCAAACCTGAGAAGCGCTGGTAGCAGAATAATAAGATGGAGTGGAAGCGTGAAACTTGCGGGTGAAAGTGTTGGCCAAAAATTTAGCGGAAGTGACGCTGGCATTGCTATCTGAAATTGTTTTATCAGCAATCTGATGCTGAGACGAGGAAGTGATAGAATTACTCCATGTCGAAGAAGAAGAGAAACAAGAACCGGATGTTGAAAGCGCGCGAAAGAGCAGTGAGTGAGAAAGAGAGGGAGAGAGTTTAGCAGGTTTGGAGGCGTTAAAGGCAGCAAAAGCGAACCTTAGCCATGAAGCTCTTCTGGTTGCCATCTCCAATGGAAGCGACGGACACCCTAAGGAAAATTGTCAGGGCTTCTGCGAGAGAGATTGAGAGAGACTGAATGACGGAGATAAACACACGGATTCGACAGCTTGGAGAAGACGCAAGAGAAGCTTGTAGAATGGCATGGCAGAGTCTCGAATATTTCTCAATTATTTATTTTGTTATTTCTGTATGTTTTTCTATATTTAAAGTACAAAATATAACATTTCCGTCATTTTGGTAGCTAAAAGCTTTTAGTCCCTACAATTTTAATTTAAACATTTCTTATACCCATTCATGTTTGATAAAATCAATCATATATGTACATAGTTTTGGATGTTATCAAATATATAAGAGTTATGTAACAAAAGTGAACAAACTAAAAACAATTTGAGACTTCGTGCACTGAAATTATATAAATGTAACTTTATGGACCAAATTAACATAACATGTAAAGTTTAAGAATGTATTTTATATTTTATCATTTTTATTATTAAATTTATATATGTACGTTTGGTTTATCTAGAAATAGAAGCAAATAAAAATACACTCTGTTAGACAGCACATCGATTCTTGCCCTGGATTCCTTGGACAGATAAGGCTTCAGATTTTTCTTTGGTGAAGAAAAGAAAAAACCAAGAAAAACACTCGTTAGACAGTAACAAATAAATAAAGGGAGGGGGAGAGAACCGAAGCTCCAGCGACTTACTGAAAATTGTCCATTTCTTGAAAATTGTCCAGTGGACATCACCACCCCAGTTCCCACCGATTAAAAGAGTATCCCCATCCTAACCCTTATCTCCCCTCAGAATCTCGGTTATTAAACTCCCTCTCCCTTTCTGATGGACGTGGAGCAAGATAATAAATGTCGACTCAGAATTTGACTATATAGCACTGGAAGAGTTCATCTAACCCTAAACCAAAATGACACATCCTATTCAAGGCATCTACACCTAATAAGATCTTATAAGAGCTAGGAGTAAATTGAGAGGGAGCTAAACCTATTGTGTGAAAGATTGGGAGAGCAAAGGGGAAAATGAGAACTTGAGACCTAGAGCTATGATGATGGGGCTAAGAGTAATTTGGTAAGGGGGAATACACAGAATGCCTATAGATTCATCCTTCCTAACGCACACATGACATATGTGGGAAAAGACTCTTGATAACAAGTCATAAACAGGTTGAACTCCTCTAGATTTCTCACTAAGGGTACAGGAATGTTCCATTTATCCATAGCTAAAGAAAAGAAAGAAGAAGAAGGAAGATAATAGGAACTTACAAAGTAGGAAACTGGAAGATGAAACTAGGAAGAGGGGAAAGAGACTTTACATAAGCAGCGGGTCTCAAACGAAAGTAAAGAATGGTTTATATTTGAAACGAAGAAATCGAGGGATAAAAGATAATGGAGAAGTGACTATTCGCACTGATAATTTGGGGGATGTGAGTGACAAGACAATAAAAGACGTGACTGTTGACAAGTAATGAAACGACGCGTGTATCGCGTCCTTTAAGCGGGTGAACGGAAAATCACTCCAAAATGACACGCGCAATGTATCCTCTAAACAGGAAAATGAAGAGTCGATCATAAACGACACATGCAATGTATCCTCTGAGGGGGGAAATGAAAGGTTTTTCAGGAGTAGTGCATGCCGAGCATCCTCTGAATGGGAATAGGAAGAGTCTTTCGAAAATGACACGCGTAAAAGTAAAAAGGTTACTCTATCATGACACGTGTGAAACATTCTCTAAGCGGAAAGGTGAAGGGTTTCTTCAAAATGACATGTGTGGTGTATTCTCTGAACAAGAAGAAAAAACGACAGGGGGATATCAGAAAAATAAATGGCGCATGAAAGAGGAGGCAAAGAGTAATGATGAATGCTGATGGCAGGAAGTATAAATATTGTAAATTAATTTCACTACGTGATATTAATTGCAATAGGGGAAAATGTACAGGAAAAAATCAGTTGAAGATCCACGTGAGCAGATGCAACCAATTAGAAGCAGGAGAGGTAGATTGCCATCGTGGCCAAGCGGGAAGGTTCTTCCGAGCCGTAGATCCCATTGTACCCCATCCGACGGTTCATATTTAAGCAGTTGTTGGAAATGGATAAGTCTAGTTTAAAATGATAAGCTTAATCTAGGAGGAATATTTTGTTGAGTCCTCTGATTTAGAGGAGTTTAACTCAATCATGTAACTAATCAAAGACCTATAAATAGAAGTCAATTGTGAATTAATGATATCAAGGAAAACGAAAGTAATTCAGCATTTATTTCTTGAGAACTCTCTCTCTCTTTAATATTCTTGTTCTTTGTTAGTGTGAGGAAATTTTCCTTTACAAATTATTTTTTGGCTAAAACTTAAAATAGTTGGATCATCAAAGATGAGCAATTTTTACATTTCACAAAGGTCAAAAACGAATTGCATAATTACTATTTGAATTTAAAAGAAAAGAATAATTATGTACCAACTTTATTGGCTGTAGACAAGGTTTTATTTGACAAGTATTGTGTGATTTGTTCATTAATTTATTGAGAAAATTTATTATAATAACAGTCATAACATCAATTGACTTTTTTTGTCTGGAAGGATGTTCATTCAACAAGGAAAAAACTTTGTAAAAGATTGGCCAACCATAATGTAAGGCTGAAAGCCAAACCATATTGATCCCTCTAAAACCCATCGAAGCCAAATTGTGAGCTATCGAATTCATGTCCCTAGCAACATGCACAACATTAAAATGGGTAAAAAAAGACAATATGAAAAATGTCAGCCATAACAGAATTGCTTCTCCTACCACCATTACTAATCACCAAGCTCTAATTAACAGCATTTACCACCTCCGGTGAGTAACAAAAAAGAGACCCACGCCATTCTAAACCCCAAAGAATTGCAAGGGCTTCAGCGGAGAAAACATCCTCAATATGGTATACCTCCTTGTAGCCTATACACACAACACCACCATCATAATTCCACAGAATAAAACCCAAACCTCCATGACCGTTGGCCCAGGCAGCATCCGTCCATAATTTCCAAGCTCTCGGGTTAGCTTCTTGACAGGAAAACTACAGGCTGATCGGTGCGAGGGAGTTCGGCTTCTTGAATTCCCTCAATCTCTGAAACTCTGAAAAATTAGCATCAACTAGAGAAATCGCCTCTCTTGGGGAAGGAATAATTTCATTAAAACAGCCACTATTTCGGATCTTCCAAAGTCGCCAAATACCGAACGCTAACCAAGCAAGAGAAATAGTTTCATGGGGGACAGGAAACAGACGATAAAAGCATCAGACCTGATACCTAAAGGGCTCTCGAACCAGAAAGCGCGAGCAAAACTGCACCGGAAAAAAACATGGATTCTGTACTCTTCTTCCTTGCCGCAGATGGAGCAGACCGAGGCAATATTTAAACCCCTCTTCACCAAATTGACCTTGAATGCTACATAATTTTTTGCACACTTCCAAATAGTTCTAATCTTATGAGGGAGACCAAGCTTCCAGATAGACTTCCAAACCAAGGATTCATCATTCCTCATACTAGGAACCCCCACTGAAGAGTTAAATAGATTTCCGTTAACATATTAAACGCCACTTGCTAGCCAGATTTAACTGTATAGATCCCGTCCTTCAAGTAATCCCAGACGAGCTCATCATTGAGATCAAAACGGCTACCTCTAATGCTGGTGATGCATTGTATATCCTCAGCACAGAAGTAAATTCTCAATAATTGCATATTCCACTAACCATGAAAAGAATGTTGTTGTATGGTGTTTTAAAATTTGAAGAAAAAGTCATTGAACCAAAGATGATTCATGGATAGAATATAAATTTTTTTTATATCAACCAATTTAATTATATTAAATATTAAAATCATATATTCGATTATGCATATAAAGTTAAACGTATTTAAAAGAAGTAGAAATGATTTATACATTTGCGTTGTATCAGAGATTTTCTGAATTGGTAGAATCTTTATTAAATGTTTCGCGTTCTTCGATCTTCAAATTTAAAAACATTAATTAGTTTTTACACCAACAACCACTTGTTGGATTCAGAAGTATATCTCGCAAGGACGTCGTTGGGAACTGAGTGTGGGCTCTCAAAACAACTGAAAAATAAATATTCTTCCTCTATGAATTCGGTGGCAACAATAGGAGGGGGGAGAGAAACCTTTTTATATCATGTGTGATTAGGATTGTGTCAACACACTTAGGGAGGCAACCCTAATGTCATTCCGTCTATAATAATTTTAGAATTTTCACACATACCTCATATATGTGTAATTTCTTAAATTCATCTCTATAATCTATAATTGCCGAAAATTACATCTCCCATTAAAATCAATATTGTGTCTAAATTCATTAACCCCAAATTGATAAATTTGAATTGATCTTCATCAATTAATTAATCAATTTCTCTTATTTGCTAATTATTCAATAATTAAAAAATAATAAATCAATTAATTTGAACATCAATTAATTGTTCTTCACTAATTAAGTGACAACATCCATCATATATCGGTTCAAGAAATACACATTGGCCCAAAACACGTTTTGGTCCAACTGATATTGTTTCTTCTATTCATGTCCTCATGAGCTAGTCCTGAGATCGAATGGATCCACATGAATAAAGCTATACGATTCAAATACCTGGTGAATTTATTTATATAAATTTCTGACTTATTTAATCATGACATCGTACGACTCCGCTATAGGTTCGGTGCCGAATCAATTCTAGATTCATGCGCGCTATATATTTTTGTTGGTGCAAATAAATATTTTTTATTTCACGGTGCACATGATATTTTAACATATTATCCTTCATGAATATGAGTAAAAAAAGCAAGATCTAAAATTACTATTTTACCTCTCTTGTTATTATTTTTTTAACTCATTTATTGACTATGAATAAGAAAAACATAATAGTGAATTATCTCGTACAATTCTCTATGTCTTATTCAATGATATATTTCATCGAGTATTTGGCTAGATTAATTTATTTACAGACCCATCAATAAAACATAAGGCGATATTGTTGCATTTTACAATCTAACCACGAATTTTCATATCTATGAATCGCGCAACTCTAACATAGTTGAATCACGATCTCAACAGTCGAGGTATTGTTCGTCAATTTGAACTCACTCATTTGACGTATCAAAGATCATAACTAAGTAGGTCAAATTTCGTATTCACCTCAGGATTAAAGTAATTATAAAAATACCCTTAAGGTGTAACAATTAGATTTAGAGCTAGATAAACGATTCTACTCCAAACTAATTTGTTATTGGTCTATTCAACATGTTCCACAACATGTCTAGGCCATCTGCTAGAGTCCTCAGTCCCATGCCCCAAGAATGGCATCTTTTGGTTCAATCTAACAGTCATAATCAGACTCGATTGCCTAGTCAATCCTAAGACTACGAATGACATTCTGTACTATTTTGAAAGAGTTTGTCTGGAAGAGCTCTCGGTCTTTACTATTCTTAAGTTGACAATAGTTTCAAGACTTGAGTAAATTATAAACACACATTAATTCTTTCATTCATTCATTAAATTCAATAATTCAAAATGTTAGAAAAATAACTAAATAAAATAGTTATTACACCCTATTTTTTGGACATAATCTAAACAACAATTACTCATGAACCCTAGATATGCACTCATTTCTAGGGGAGATTACTTTAAAAAAAATTCTGGTCTTGGGGCCCGAGGATCCGTCTAGATGTTTATGCTTCTACAATTCCCAACTCTCCAACAAAGGCCTCGAGCAATCACCTTCCTCCCTTGATAATACTTCTCCAACCCCGAAGGTTTATTACCTAGCTTCACGGGCCCGTCCTTAAAATACTTTGCTTTGTAAAAATGAGGTAAGAGTGAATCAGGAAATTGAATCAATCTCTAACCTTGTTTAGCTAACAAAGCAAAGTTGAAACGTTGAGGATCCTGGAACGTCAAACCCCCCTGATTTTTGCTAAACGTCAATTTATGCCAATTATCCCAAGAGATGCCACCTTAATTAAATGAAGAATTCCACCAAAACTTCCCCATACGAATACAAATACCATTCATAAGAGAAATAGACAGCTTATAACAACTCATAGCATACGTATGGATAGCTTGGGCCACCGCTTTTAAAAGAATTTCGCGACCAGCTAGGGAAAGAAATTTTTCAGCACATCCCATTAGCTTGTTATTTATTCTCCCATTAATCTCATTAAAGAGATTCTTCTTTATAAGGCCAAAGTTAGACTCCAACCCCAAGTATTTACCTAAGGATAAGCCATGTCTCGAATTGATAGACGAAGAAAGGTAAATTTTTAAATCTAGAGGCACATTTGCACTGAAACAAATACAACATTTATTAGTATTAATCAATTGACTAGATGCAGCACCATACTAATCCAAAATAGATGCAAGCTGAGTGAAATTCTGCTTGTTAGCACGACAGAATAATAAGGAATCATCAGCAAATAGAAGATGCGAAAAAGTTGGTCCTCGTGGAGATGCCTGAAAGTCCTGGATATGGCCCCTTCTTTCACCTCAAACAATTTTACAGAAAAGGCTTCAACACATAAAATAAAGAGCAAAGGGGATAAAGGATCGCCTTGACGAAGCCCTCTACCCTAAACAAATGAGCTCGATACATCACCATTAATAAGAACACTGAATGAAACAGTTGAAATACATTCATACACCCATTTACACTATTTTTTCTAAGAATTCCAACCTCATCATTAGAGCAATCAGAAAATTCCACTTCACATATCATAAGCTTTAGACATATCTAGCTTGATCGCCTCCACCTTTTTTCCCCTATTGGTTCTGGTACAGAGAGAATGAAGGACCTTGTGAGCAAGGAGAATATTATCATTGATACTCTTCCCCAGAATGAATGCACTCTGAACGTTACTCACCAACATGTCGATCACCTCCCAAAGTTTTTCATCAGAACTTTTGAAATGATTTTGTAAGCCACGTTACAAATACTAATAGGGCGTAAACCTGACATGTACTTCATATTTGAAATTTTAGGAATTAAGACAATCACGATATGATTCAGATCCCTGGGGAGTCTAGCTGTGTCAAAAAAATCATAAACCATTCTGAAGACCTCCTGTTGAGATTGAGCTTTAAACTACTGAAAGAAACCATCAGCGAAGCCGTCCGGGCCTAGGGATTTGACAGGATTAATAGACCGAATTACCCAATCAATCTTAGATGGGTCCACACAACAGTCCAAACTGCTAGCCACCTCTCCTGAAAGCTTCGGCTATACGAACATGGCCATGTTGCTTATATTATCCCCAGTTGGGTGGTTCGACTTGAATAAATCCTTGAAATACGAATGAGCCACATCCATAATATCATAGTGTCGAGAAACCCATGTACTTTCACTATTAAACAGCCCATGAAGTGATTTCATCTGTGGCGGTTTTGCATTTTAGTATGAAAGAACTGTGTATTTTTTTCTCTTTCCGCGAGCCAATCCATACGAAAACGATCTTTCCAAAAGCGTTCCTCCTCCACCAAAGCCTTAGCTAAATTTCCTTCCAGCTCTTTAAATTGATTAAGATTCACACCTCTTAAATTTTCACCACACAACTTGCTCAATTTGTCCTTCAAAAACCTACTCAACCTATTTGAATTAGCCATGGGTTCCTTCTTCTGCTACTTAATCAGTCCATTCCTTACGAATTGAAGCCTCTCCACGATAGAAAAGCTCCTGCCAACGTCGCCCCCTTTCTTCCAGCAAGCCTCAACAGTTCTTACGCAATTATCAAACATAGTCCATCTTCTATCATAGCGAAAAACACTTCTCCAATTATTAAAAATTGTACCACTATCAAGGAGCAAGGCCAAATGATCTGAGCCCCCACACATAATAGGATGGGATTTTGAATCAGGATACGATGAAAACCAAACCTCGTTTGCAAGTCCATGATCAAGATGTTCCTTGATAATCCCCTCATCATTCCTTCTATTTGTCCATGTAAAAAGCTCACCATGAAAACCCAAATCTGGCAAATTACAATCTGGAATAAAAGCATTAAAACCGTCCATCACTTACCAGTCTCCACCTCTACCATTTGATTTTTTAGACGGACTTGTAATAACATTGAAATGTCCTGGGAGAAGGCACCCTTTAGATGCCGAGATAACCCTTTCCGAGAGGGTATTCCACTACTTTCTTCTTGCACCCTCATCCATACTCCTATAGATACCGAAAAACCTCCACGACTTACATTTGACATGGTCATAGAGAATAACCTCTATGAAATAATTTGAATATTTTGTGATACGAACCACCCCAACCTCATGCCAAAGCAAAGCAAGACCTCCACTGAGCCTAGTAAGGTCTACCCAAAGACAAAACTTCATACTAAGTTTCAAACGAAGTTCTTCCATAAAAGAACTTTTATTCTTCGTCTCCACTAACATGATCACCTCCGGGGAGTGAAACTTAATAAGCTTTTTTAGCGAGCTGACCTTCAGGAGGCTCCCCATACCCTTACAGTTCCAGCATATTAATTTCATTGATAACCGTAGGGTTAATTAGGGTTGGCTTCCTCTACCCAAGCTTCAAAGGATTCATCTACCTCGATACAAAGAGAGGGTTGAGACCGTGAATGGGATATGTTGTTAATCTGTCCAGACACATCCCCACCATTCCTGAATTTTTTCGCAACATGCTGAGACACAAAATCCATGCAAAAACCCACGTACTCCCCATGGACGTTCTGTTTGACAATATCCAATTCGCCCATTAACAAACTTTTTCTTTTAGCCCCAATAAACAGCGGCCTGGGCAGATTGGGCTCCGGACTCCCCTCCTCCCTACGCATAATCGTTTAACCCTTCCTCTTCAGGATGACTTTATTGTTTAAAGACCCACCATTGGACGGGCCCGAGTAACCTGGGCTAAAACGCTCCAAATCCTCCCCTCCAGCAATAACCGAATTATTAATACTAGCCCCATCAACCCCCTGCTTGTTGATAAGCGAAGCGAAGCAGGAGATAAAGTTGGGCCTCTTAACCCCACCCCTCCACTCAAGCGCAGGTTAACTTTATCCCTCACAACCCGATTGTCTGTGAAGCTATCTGACCCACTCTCTTCTTAATCTCCCCAATCTCAGTCAGCTCCTCATTAACCGACCTAGCCCCATTAACGCCCGCATTAGAGTATTCCTTAACATTCTCTCTAAAAATATTCTGCTTAACTGACTGATAAGAATTATGGAAATTTTCCATATTTCGCTCAGACACATAAGCAAATTTTTTGTTCCCATGGTTCCTCCCAGGGAGTTCACTCCTCCGCCGTCTACTCACGCCGGCGACCTCTATCCTTCTTGCCATTCGTTCTGTCATGCCTCCCAAACTCGTCTGAATGATCATGTCTCGCCCCCCTGACGATCACCACTCTTCGACGACGCCTTCTCCAACTTTCAAACAGTTGGGCATAATAATGCCTTTAAAATATTTGTAAAGATATTTTTAATTTAAAATTAATAAAATTATATTTTTTAAAATTATTATTTAATAATTTAAATAAATATCTAAAAATTTCATATTCAGATTTATAATTTTTTATTAGTATGAGAGAATTAATGAATAAAATAATCTGTGATATATTAAAGTATATAATTTTTAATGAATGGTTACTAGTACGATTCGATAAGTATTTTGAATGCAAGTGATCTAGATTGAGATCACTGATGTGGATAGATATCTTAGTAAATATACTTTATATAATTAGATTATATAGGATATGGCCGATATTGATTAATATCTTTATTAAATTACTGTTTATCATAAAGATTTAGTACACATCATCTGATGATCATATATAGTTCAATTTAAATTATGAGTAGTCATGAACTCCTAGACATGTCTACTGGATCTTTTGATTCACTCATTAAGGTTTACTTGTAAAACAGATTAGTGACTTTTGTTGTGAAAATTCAGTGATATGGATGGCTGAGAATATGATCTTACAAGATTTTGAATCGAAGCTTTCCTAGCGGATTGTATATTGGTTTTCTTAATTGTTAATTCTGAAACTGAATGATTATCGAGCTTAAATTTATAATACGATCATAAATTGACCATTAACTAGTAAATTAATGGTGCTCAATGATCAATAGGTAGTTAGATGGGTAAAATAGTAATTTTCACCAGCTCTAATTTACGAACCAATAATTGGAGGACAGAATTACATGAACTGATTATATCAATGGACTACACGAGATTATTCTGTAATTACTAAGAGCGCAATTTCATATTTATAACGGAGTAATAATGAAATTAATAAATAAGATTATTTAATTAAAGAGTTTAATTAAATATCTAGTTTATTGGAGCTTAGAATTAGGGATCCATGGTCCCCGAGACACATCTATACTACACAGTATATGGTGTGAATATTTTAGGACATAAGAAAAGGACTAGCTTACTAAAGTTATTAATTTTCTAGGGCAAGTATATAGATATAAGATAATTATATAAAATTAATTAATTAATTAAATTATTTATTATAATTTTCAAAAATTACAATTAAATAATTATATCAATTTATTTGTATTAATCGATAACTGAGATAGTATATTTGATTTATGAAATTAAATAATACTAAATTGTTATGAGATAATAATTTGAATTTGAATTAATTAATCTGTTAATTTTAAACTAAACGATAAGTTAGTTGAGATGTGTGATCAGATAAGTTAATTTTGAGTTAACTGATATCTAGATATTTATCTGATTAAAATAAATAATAAATTTTAGAAAAATTATCACGTGACATGTTGGATTGTCACATGTCAATCGCTATTTTTAAATCAAGGATTGAAATGGAACACTGTACTGCCACAACACTACAGTGGCACATAACACACTGTAGCGCCACGCGGCATTGTAGTGTCGCGCAGACTGTACTGACATATTTGTAAATAATTTATTATTTTATGTAAACCCTAAAACCTAATGAGCCCTTAACCTAGAATATATATATATATATATATTATTGGTCTCATGAAGCAATCTATGTGATTCGTTGTTAATGAAAAGCTCTGCGAATTCTCCAATTCTCTCTCAGAGCTCTGTCTAAAAAAGTCATTTTCAAAACCTCTAGATCTCATGTGTTGAGTACATATAGAGACATGAAATATGTTCTTGAATTATTCTACGTGATCACACACGTCCTAGTGTGTTCAAGGATTGGTTCAGAAGATCTTGATGTGGATCTCACAGCCTGTTGTTCATGAAATCTCGAGTTCATTGTTAGCATGGACGCTTGATAGACTATAAGAGGTATAATTTCTTTTTGTGTATGTCCATGATTTAATGTATAGAAATATAATGAATCCGATGAGAAAAGTTGTTTTTCATTCAATTTTTTTTTGAAACCTATGGCGTAGCAATTGTTTTCTGATCAAATCAATTTTTTTTAAACTAAATGACTCCGCTGCACGTACCGCGATTCCAACAATTGGTATTAGAACGATCTTTATATATGTATACGTTAAATACTATAGGAGTTTTCTTGCATTATTCCATATATATTTTGATATGTGTGAATGAGGATGATTATGTTTTTTGAATGTATGGTTAATGATTAATAGTTAATTGTATGATGAATTTTGGGTTTAGGCTTTGTTCTTAATTTTCTTTAGATCTTGTACAAGCCCTTTGGGGCACATGAATTTTTATAATTTTATTTTGAATATTATGTTGTACAATTTCGTATGGAAGAAATTGAAGAACATACGAGACGAACAAGGAGAAGAAAAGGGAGAAGGAGCTCCGTTATGGAGTTCTGGCACCGGCGCTGGCAAATAGTGTTGCCGACAATTTTGGTGATAGAATCACTGCCGGGAACAATGATGACAATGGTGTCGCCGCCGAGAGTGGCGCCAGTTGTGGTCTGGCAATATGTGGTCGCAGTGGGAGTGTCCCGCTACTACCGCCGACGATAATCTTTGTGATTGTCAGGATACTATTCACAAATACCCTATACTGTGTTATCCTACCCCTGTGATGATTCGTGAAAACCCTGATCCTATATTTTATCTTTTAATTTTAAAAATTAGTTATTAATTAATTTTTTGAAAATTAAAATTAGTTATTAATGTTAATTTTTTGAAAATTAAAATTAATTAATTGATTAGGTTTAACCCAAGTTTGAGTTATCAAATTATTTTTTGACTAATCAAATTCAATTAATTTAAAAAAGATAATTAAAAAGATTATTTAATTAAGAAAATAATTTATCCTAATTAAAATGGTTTTGATCAATGCTTGAAAATTATGAAGATAGACCTCTAGAGAATGAGCATTTTTAGATATATGTATTATTGAAGTCTACTTTGTAATATTTCTTTTTTTTAAGGTTGTAAATTTAGAAATATCAAATAATCACTATGTTCATCATTTGTTTTGTTTGTTTATTCGTATAAAAAATGTTTATTGATTTGATTAATAACATGATCATGCATTAGTCGATCACATGTCATACATGAAACCACATACATTTTTATTTAATCATGCATCTCATTAGTAGAAACCTAATTTATTAGGATTATCCTAATGCGTCGATATGAATTATTTTATGAAATCAATTACATGTAAACTGCTAAATTTTAATTTGTTAAACTTGATAGTCACACCACTTTAAAGGCATACATTTAGTTATGCCTTTAGGATAACCAAATTTATTAAAAACATTTTATTAAAGTTTGATAAATGGAATTAATTAATTATTATAAGTTCACCTAAATTAGTCTTAAGCTCTTTGAAAGATTAAATGAACTTAGGTCAATTAGATTGAATTAATAATTAATTTTAGTTTCACAGGATTATTTAACTAGTAATTAATTTGAAATTAATTTATTAGTTAAATAGAACACATAAATTATAAAGTAGTGAATGAGAAAAAGTTGACATGTCAATGTAACATATGATCTCCATTATTAGTACAACAACGTGAGATATGGTGAATGACTCAAGACGACTTTATTTTTTTCCCCCTAAAGAAGGTTTCGAACTGTATCAAATATCAATGTTGACTTCTTTAGAAGATAGGACTAACTGATGTACTTTAAACTTGACCGACCCTAAGGCGGCATTTTCTAAATTAAGTCATGGATTCTGAAATAATTGGTTACACTTACAAAGTCACAATTAAATTTTGAGTGGATAAATGTGACTTGACCAGATAAACGGTATCTTATTATTAAAAAAAAAATATGAGATATTTTAAGTTTTAATTAATAAGGATGAGAATGTTATATAGACAATTTAAAATTAATATGACCGACCCTAAGGTGGTACATTAATCGTTAGCTTGTCTTATCGTTGATCAGTAATTGTTAAGTTTATGTGTTTGCTATGTTGCATTCATGCATCACATTTACTTTTCGAATATTCTGATATTTATTACAATTATTTTGAATGATGTATGTTTTATTTCTTTTCAGTTATTATTATGTCTATCATGAGCAACAATATTACTACTTTACTTACACTTGAAAAACTTAATGGTAAATAATTCCATAAGACGGAAATCGAATTTAAATTCGATGCTCATATGTGTGAAACATAAGTTTGTTCTTACTGAGAAATATCCTGAGAATTCCCCTCACGGCAATACAGTAGTTCACGGCACTGCAGAGTGGCGCAGGCTGCCTTGAATTCCAATACAGTGGTACATTTATAAATAATTTATTATTTTTTATAAACCCTAAAACCTAATGAGCCTTAACCTATAATATATATTATTTTATTATCTCATTGAAACAATCTATGTGATTAATTGTTAATTAAAAGTGCTTGGAATTTTCCAATTCTCTCTCAGAGCTCCGTTTCAAAAAATCATTCTCCAAATCTCTAGATCTCATGTGTTGAGTACATCTAGAGACAAAAAACGTTCTTGAATTATTCTACGTGCCCACACACGTTCTAGTATGTTCGAGGATTGGTTCAGAAGATATTGATTTAGATCTCACAGTCCATTGTTCGTGGAATCTCAAGTTCATTGTTAGCGATGACGCTTGATAGATTACAAGATACATAATTCATTTCTTTGTATGTCAATGATTTAATGTATAGATATATAATGGATCTGATCAAAAATATTATTTTTCATTAAAACTTTTTTTTGAAACTTATAGCGTCGCAATTGTTTTCCGATCGATAATTTTTTAAACTAAACGTCTCTATTGTGCGCGTCGCGGTTCCAACTATTTTTTTTTAAAACTAAATAACCGCCACTCCTTTGAAAAATGCTTGATTCAGCTTTTAACCACCCACAATTATGGCGAAATATAGAAAGTCTTTCGCATTTGAAATTACACCAATACTGCTTTATTATCAAACTTGATGAACATTCCACGTAACAGAGGCCTTGTAATGTTAATCTCCACCTTCACTATGATAAATCTCCTCAACTCCAGCCCTTCTCTAGAAAATTCGGCATCAGCTTCAATCAATCTACCAATTCTCCCTCCAATAAATTCACCCACCTTCCTTCCTCTGAATTCAAGTGGAAGATAAAAAATCTGAACCAAAAAATTACAGAGGAAAAATTCCTCCCTCCGAATGATGAACAAGGGGCTCCATTGTTTGACATAAAAAGATTATCCTCGAAAAGCCACGATCCACCCTCCAAAACAAAAGCGGATTGATGCTTTAGAGGGGAAGGAGATCTGAAAGATATGGGGGGCAAACTGAGATGTGAGAAAACCCTCATCAAGATGTGGGGGGCAAGAGGACTCGCCTACCTCCATTAGAACACGAAAGAAAAGGAATAAGAAATCAAAGTCAGGAGAGAGAATATTATTCGATTATGATTCTTATGCATGGATGCATAACTTCAATTGATAATTTGATAAATGATTGTTAGGTTAACTAATTGGATGAAATTTCTTCTAAAATTTAATCGGTGCGGAATTATTTATTATTCAATAAAAGTCATGGAATACTGACACAGCACTTTATTCCTCTCTCATTATTAGCTATTGGATGTAATGAGCAATTATGACACGTAACTCGCTAACGAACAAAGGAGACGACGCCGTTCATTAGTCATGCATATTAAAACGACTGCGTGTAGTACTGTCATTTGCCAAAATCCACTTTCCCTTCTGGCCTCCCCTCCCGTCCCCTGCATTTGTTAAGCATCCAAGTCGAAGCTCTCTCTCTCTCTCTCTCTCTCTCTCTGGTTCGTTGACCTATAAGCTTCGCTCGCCGAACCAAATTCTCACTGGTTTCAAGTTTGAGATCTGTGAATATTAATCCTTAATTTTGATATTCAAGGTCAGATCTCCCACTTGCTGTTCGTTTTTGGGTTCATCGCTTAGATATCTAGGGTTCTGATCGTTATCGTAGTTGATTATGGTATTCTTCTGTAATTTACGGTTTGTTTTCGTTGACTCCTCTCAGATCTAGTGGGATAACGTTGACGTCGCCGTTTCGCCGCTCTTTTCATGATGGCTCGGTCCAGGTTCTGAGTTCTGTGCTCGATCGTTGTTTTTATGACATCTGGGTCCGTGTAGATTTGTTGAGTAAGAGACGCTCTCTTTTATCAACTTAGGCTATAACTTTCGGTTTAGGTGCTGTGGTGTATTGAATTCGGAGGCTTCGTTTACAGATCTGGGTTTGATTCTATATATCATTCTGTTTGTTGAATTAATACATCGGAAATGTCAATTCTACCGAAAGGCGATTCGATTCAAATCCGCGAGGTATGGAACGATAATCTTGAAGAAGAGTTTGCACTAATCCGTGAAATTGTTGACAGTTTTAATTACATAGCAATGGATACTGAGTTCCCTGGTGTGGTGCTCCGCCCTGTGGGGAGCTTTAAAAATATTAACGAGTACAACTACCAAACTCTGAAAGACAATGTTAATATGTTGAAGTTGATTCAATTGGGTCTCACTTTCTCCGATGAGAATGGCAATCTTCCTACTTGCGGGACTGATAAGTTTTGCATCTGGCAATTTAACTTCCGCGAGTTTAACATAACTGAAGACATATTTGCAAGTGAGTCAATAGAGCTTTTGCGTCAATGTGGCATTGATTTTAAGAAGAACACGGAGAAGGGTATTGATGTTAATCGTTTCGGTGAGCTGCTGATGTCGTCTGGTATAGTGTTAAATGATGAAGTTCATTGGGTTACATTCCATAGTGGATATGATTTTGGGTACCTGCTTAAGCTCCTGACATGTCGGAGTTTACCTGACACTCAGACAGGTTTCTTTGATCTGATCAATATATACTTTCCAATGGTTTATGATATCAAGCATTTGATGAAGTTCTGCAACAGTCTACATGGAGGATTAAACAAGCTTGCAGAGCTGTTGGAAGTGGAGAGGGTTGGTGTGTGTCATCAAGCAGGATCGGATAGTCTGCTTACAGCTTCTACATTTAGGAAGTTGAGGGATACCTTTTTCAATGGCTCTACAGAGAAGTATGCAGGTGTTTTGTATGGTCTTGGCGTTGAAAGTGGACCGACCACTAATTGAAGAAAGTTAATTGGCAAAATAATTGATGAATATTTAGACTCTTAGGTGTGAGAGTTTTAGTTCCTTTGTACACTTGGCTAAGTCATTAAATGATTTGTTGTAACTGTTCCTTACTTGTCTGCTTTGTAACAGAAACCTCGACTGGTTTCACAGCTTGAGTTGTAAATTATGTCAGTTAGTATTTCAATAAAATTTTATGACGTTTCCTTTAGGTGCTGAGCTTCTTTGCATGATAGGATGTTTATCTTACTGTTTAGCTTGGTAGAGGATCATTCTAAAACAACTTAGATGCGATGATTAAAGATTTATATGTAAGTCTTAGGCCCTGTAGCAGAGTATAGTCTAATGAGATGTACTCCCCCCAACCTTCTGTTTTACTTGGTATCCTTGTGAATCTTTTATCAGTTCGTAAAGTTTGCCTTTCAAAGTGTTAATTTATCCCTGTAAATTATTCATATTAGTATCTCTGAGATTTGAAACATTCTGGTGTAAGAGCTTTGATGATTTAGATCATTGTGAGAGAACCTCTAAACAGATTTATCTTTCAATGAACTGCTGGGAAGTATCATAATGTGAATTCGTTGGAGAGTGGGATGACATGCATGTTACTGAGATATTACTGCTGTTGAGGTATGAACCATTTCCATCTTATAATTTGATCGAGGTATACTTGATTTTATCTTTTTTGCTTTATAGATATATAGGCAATATAGTTTCTCCCAATTGTTATTACCATGTAATTTTTTTATAAGATTTATATTAGAAAAGAGGACCCCGAGATAGGGCAAATACAACCTAGGAAGAAATTATAAACACAAAAAATGAAGGCTATTCACCCAGCTTTTCTCAAAAACCAACATGAGGAATAAGGTGTTCACCCATTCTCTAAGAATGCCTTTAAAGTATAAGAATGCTTTATAAAATGAATTTCAGTCCCCTCAAACACTCTCTGATTCCTCTCGAACCAAATCGTCCAAAAGAATGCGTGAATGATCACCGCCCCAAAAAACTTGTCTATTGAACCTCCATTTATAGAAAACCAGCCCAAAACAGCTTGCTTGATAGGATTAGGCATAACTCATTTGATTGAGAGACTGTCCACAACTTTCCCCCTAGAGCCCAAGAGAAAGGACAATGCAGAAATAAGTGATTTTTGGTTTCTGCTTCTTTCTTACACAAAGCACATCTGTTAGGCATGCCAATCCCCTTCCTCTGCAAGTTATCGATCGTTAAGTTGGAGTTCCATACAGAACACCACAAAAGGAAAGCAGGTTTAGGAGGAGTTTAGTCTTCCAAATTCCTCTCCAAGGAAAAAACCCTTCTCCTTCATTACAGTAAGTGAGACGCTTGAAAAAGCTCTTGACCGAGAAAGAGAAATTTTCTCTTCTGATCCATCTTACCAAATCCTCTTCAACCCTACCAATCTGATATGCATAAAGAGCTCTAAAAAAATTCTGAACCTCCTGCAACTCCCAGTCACTAACCTGTCTTCTCAATATTACGTTCCAATTAACATCCCTCTCTGTTAATTCCAAGTAATCCCCCATCGTAGCATCTTTGTCCCTTGCTAAATAGTAAATGCTTTGGTACGTAGCAGCCAAGGGAATACTAGAAAGCCAAGGATCTGACCAGAATCAAATCTTTTTTTTGTCACTTGCTTCAAAAAATATGTGTTTAAAAAAAGAATCCCAACATTTATAGATATACCGCCACATAAGAGAGGCCTCAGGAGAGGGGAACCATCACAAAGGATTATCATCAGTCTTTGCAACAATAATTCTCCTCCAAAGACTTTGCTGGTTTTGTGAGAAACGCCAAAGCCATTTAGCGGGAAGGGATTGATTAAATGTTCTAATTTTTCGGATGCCCAGGCCCCCTTCTCTCAAAGGGCAACAAATGTTCTGCCATGAAACTAAATGAAATTTCTTGTCCACCTTCTTCCCCTGCCACAAGAAATCCTGTATCTTCTTCTCCAAAGCAGAGGCCACTGAAACCGTGATAGGAAAACACAACAGGTTGTAAATCGGTAAATTGGAAAAAACATTCTTTATAATAGTTACTCTTCCCCCTTTTGAAAGATACAACCCCTTCCAAGATGCAACCTAGCATTAAACTTCTCCACGATCGAGTCCTAAACCTGTTTGCACTTTACAAGACCCCCTAAAGGAAGTCTAAGATAGGACAACGGGAGAGTGCCCTCCTTGCAATTGAGAATCCCACTCAGCACGTCCATGTGGGGTACGTCCCCAATCTTGATAACCTCACTCTTAGTCAGATTAATCTAATAACCTGAAACAACTTAAAAAATAAGTAAAATACCTCCAGATATAAGAGATTCTGAGGATTGGCGTCACAAAACACGATGGTGTCGTCAGGGGAAAAAATGTGTGACATGGAGATTTCCCTGGCAGTAGTCCTGCCTACTAAAACCCGTAATCAGATTCCCCTCGATGACTTTATGGAAAAAATGGCTAAAAGTATCCATAACCAAAGTGAACAAGAAAGGGGAAATTAAATCCTCTATATGGGGGAAAGAAACCTTGCGGGACTCCATTGATGATGACATAAAACATGGAGCTAGAAATGCAAGTCTTCATCCAACCTCTCCATTTCCCCCGAACACCATCATCTCCAAAACATAGAGCAAATGATGTTGTCATAAGTTTTTTTCAATGTCAAGCTTACACACTACCCCCATAGTCCTTCTCTTAGTTCTCACGTTGATGCCTCTTATTCACAATAAAAAACGCATCGAGAGCCTGCTTTCCATGAATGAAAGCATGTTGCTCTTCAGTTATCAATCTATGAATACATTTCTTAACCGCAAGGTCAAGATCTTCGAAAGCAGTTTATACCAACCCCACAAGACTTATGGGTCTGTAATCTTTAATATTAGAAGCACATTTATTCTTGGGAATAATAACCAACAACGTATCATTTAAGCTCCTCTCAAATTTACATTGGGTGTAGAAAACATTAAGAGCTTGTAAAACCTCCACCTTGACAAAGTCTCAGTATTTCTAAAAGAATAACATAGGAAATCCATATGGACCCGGGGCCTTTTCTCACATTCCATAGACATGAGAGCTGCTAAGACTTCCTCCTTGGAAAAGATCGTTTCCAGAGCACAAGCTTCCTCCATAGTCAAGGAGGAATAGGAGAGATCGTCGGTTTTAGGCCTCCAATTATGATTTTTCGAGAACAGATCTTCAAAGAAATCCATTTCCTCTGCGTTAAAACCCTTCATTTAACCTCTAAACTCCTAATGTGATTGTACCGCCTATTAGCTCGGGTGGTGGCGTGAAAGAACTTTGAGTTACGATCCCTTGGGTGAGCCCTAAAGCCCTACACTTTTACCTCCAATGAATCTCTTCCACCAAAATAACTCGATTCAGCTTCTCAATGGTCTCATTTCTCAAAAGCCTCTTATCTTGGGGGAGGCCTTCATTCTGGTCTTCCAAATCAAATTTGTGAATGTTCTCCAACCAATCCCTCTTGCAGACCTACACATTCCCAGAAAACATTCCATTACCTAAGACCTGCCTTAAGGCGTTTGAGTTTCTGAGCTAGGATGAAGGAAGCATTCCCATGCACGGAGTAACTGCACCATTTGTTGTGCACAAAGTCCAAGAAACTTACTTCTAGGAGCCACATGCTCTCAAAATGAAAAGTAGTTCTGCGGAAACCATCTGACCCGTGGTTCAACATAATAGGAGAGTGGTCAGACATCACCCTTGGAAGGCATTGCACCCTGGTATCGTTAAAAGCATCTTCTCGCTCCGTAGAAACCAAAAAAATGATCGAGCCTAGAGCATGATCTATAATTGGACCAAGTAAATTGCACACCCTCCATGGGAATATCAAGAAGGACATTCACATCTATGAAATCAGAGAAAACAGCCATCTCTGCTGAAAAAGTCACCTCGTTTGACCTTTCTTTAGGTTGTTTGACAGGATTGAAATCACCCCCTATGCACCACGGAAAATCCCGCAAAGCTCTAATGGAGCTTAACTCAGTAAGGAAGGCATCCCTCGAATCAGCATTACAAGGCAAATTACCATGCAATTAAACTCCATAGTTTGGCAGTGTCTATGGATACTACATTCTCGTTAAGCAAAAGAGCTATTTGAGATATGATACATATGGAGGCAGAGCCATGTGCTCAGATGTGGGCTCGGTTTGGCACCAAAATCTGTCACACAGTTTCGTTACCGTTTTCATACACATATATATCACTATAGAAGGAGCCGTGTTTTCTTTCTCGTGTCATGTTATATATTCATAATGAAAAGGTAGGATGTCTTGTTCTGGAGATTATGCATTCTATTGTTTTGAATCTTAAAGCATGCACCTTCCTTCCTTGCAAGGTCAGGCCTTGTCCTAAAAGGTATGCGCTGCTCGCTGCTCTTTTAAAAGTGAAGGGCATCTTGATCATCTGTTGCTGTGGCAAAACTTGCAGACCCTGATACTCATCCAGTGAATTACACCTTCTGTAAGTTTTATTTTGAAATGACCATTTGCTAAACGAGCTCGAATGCATATGCCACTATTACAGTAGATATATACAAGTGTTTCTTTTCTGTTTCTGGCATGTATTGGTTAATTTGAGAAATACAAGTTCAGACACGTGTGTTGTTTCTTCATGTTCTTGTACTAGTCTCATCGATTGCCAACAATTTTGTAATGGTTAGTTTACTGAAGTATCTTCCTTTTGTCAGGTTAGGTAGAATGGCCTCTGTGCTGTAAGTAGTGAATCTCATCTTCATTTGAACTGATCAACATTTCAGATTGAGGAAAGAATGGTCAATCGAGTTGAATATGAGAGGATCATTAAGAATATGTGGAAACAACTCGACAGTAATCACCAGGACCATTTGATATATATTACAATAGCTAAGGTCAAATGGCAAGCTAAACAGGGTGTCACAAAAAAATAATAATAATACACGATGAAATTGACTTATTATTTTTGTTCAAGTTTAGTTTTAAAATAACCTTTGGATGGATGATGAGATGGATTATCTCGGAATAACGAAAACATGCAATATTCTGTTATTCCCTTCTTGTTTTTGTCTTGTGAAGGTTTGAATACTTAGAGTTTGACCAGTGATATATTTTATTTATATTAATGAGTGCGCAAATAATGGTTGTGACTAGAGACTGATTATATAATAAGATTATAATGAAATTAATGAGTTAATTAATAGGATTATTTATTTTTCATGAGTTGGAATCCATTGTATTAATTTATAATCTTAATGAAATGATAATAATAATTATCATTATTGCAAATTACTCATTATTAATTGTTCATGTAAAATAATTATAGTTTTCATGAGTATATTAAGGAATGTATGATCATAAAACTGTCAGTTGAACAAATATTCCGGTGATAATAATTTAGAATTAATTTTCATGTTTGATTTTGTTTTTTGATTTAAAAATATGAAAATGAAATACAGACTATTAGAGGTGTGCAAAAAAAACTGACAAACAGTTGAAACTGTCTAATCCAACACAAACCATACTCTATTCAGCGGTTTAAATAGTAATAATGGTTTGGTTTGATTTCAATTTTTACAAAACCATTAAATTTGATTTGGGTTTGGTTTCCTCTTAATTATCACCCAATCCAAACCAACGGACTACTTACGTATAAAGAAAAGTCTAATTTTATCACAACCTAACCTAACCTTCATGTAGGTAATGATCTCAGCTTAATGAAATAAGTTACATTTTTATTATTTATTAATTACTTAGAAATTATTTTATTAGTTAAGTAATCTAATGAAATAATACTCATTTTATTAAGATGTATTATTTTTATGCATTAACTATGTTAACTTTAAATACAAAGGAAATAAAACCGTCAACCCAACCCAAACCGATACTTAATGGTTTAGTTTGGAGTGATTTATATGTTTGATTGGTTTGGTTTGGTTTGCTCCTTTATTAAATTATTATATTAGTTTGATTATAGAATTGATCTAAAACCAATTCAACCCGTCCAATGAATACCCCTACTGACTATATATGTTCCCTTTTAACTCGAGCATGGTGAAATTTAAATACATACACGCGTATGACGATAAACAGAACTACCAAATGAAACCTTACAATACACAATCCGACAAAATAATCTAATTTTGTTGACATGGATAATACGTAAATAGTGCAACTAAGCCTGTCATAGTACTGACGTGGGACATTTGACTGGCGTTTAACAACTTGGTTTTTTGAACTGGAGCAGAGTGAAATTTAAATCACACACGTATATAACGATAAATAGAATCATCAAATGAAGTCTTACAATAAACAACCCAATAAAAATATCTAATTTTTGTTGATATGGATAATACTTAAATAATACAATTAAGCTTAAACAGTGTAAATTAATCCTAATCATTGTTAGAATTAATAACTTTGACATGTAAAAAGAGATAACAATAGTTTATTGGCAAACATATAGGTTCTTACTTTGTGAACAAGCTATTTGTTTCTTTTCATTATTCTTTCATATTGTTAGCATGCTTGAGTTACTTTGGCTTGTTAAGAATGTATTATTTTGTAAAGATAATACATATTATGCCGGGAAGGAGAAATTTTAGTCTATCGAACTCGCTTTATTGAGAAGTATGCAGAAAAGTTTAAACTAGATCAACTTGTCAGTTTGTTATTTTATCATAAGCCAATGTAAAATTTACAGAGATCAAACTATAGGCAAAGTTTAGATCAATTCAGAATTAAATAATATTTTTTTTAAATTACTTTGAAATCCATACTAAATTTATAGATTAACGACACATCATCGAGTTCTAACAATTTTTTAAAGTTGTGATAAAGAATGTACTTATTTTTATTCTAAATAATTTTTATTCCAATGTTAAATTAGTTTTGTTTATTAATCTCTATTCTAATTTTTAATTGAGTTCCAATAATTTTTAAAAGTTGTGATAAAGAGTGTACTTATTTTTATTCCAATTTTAAATTAGTTTTGTTTATTAATCTCTATTTTAATAATGGAATTAAATTTAACTATAATTTTTGTACATTGGAACTCTGTTGAAAGTGGTGCTACCAGGCCGAACCCAACTGAGAACGTGCCGCCCACTCTGTTATTCAAAGATCCCCACTCACATGCCGAGTCCCAGACTCGCTCATACCGAGTCACCATTTGTGAGATTTTCGATTTCTCTCTCATCGACGGTGTCATCTATCTTCTTCGATTGGAAACAGGTAATTTTTTGTTTCCCTTTTCCTTTTCCGTCTCTGATCAGTCGAGCTAGCACATGAAACGGGGAAGTCGGATCCTGGGGGAGACGGGGCGACTAGATCCGAATCATATCCTCATGCCTCCCAAAATTTACTTTCTAGGGTCTTTTCTCTTCTGCTTGCTTCTCGGCTGCTATGCCGATAATGGTCCCGATTGCCCCAAGACTAGTCCTTTCGTCAACTTCGAATCGGAATTTAAAATGGTTCAGCATCAACTTAGAGGCTCTGTAAAAATAATCGATGACTGCTCATTTAGGGTTTCGGAATTCGATATGCTTTCTGGGTCTGACGTGCACTGGTGGGGTGCGATTGCACCCGATTTTACTAACCTTACCTCTGGGTTTATAGTTTCTGACAATAAACTTAATCAGACTTACAAGAACGCCAGCTTTCTTGTGCGTTTGAAGCAAAATACTACTTGGGATCAGATCCAGGTTCTGGCTGTATGGGATCTTCCCACCGCATCTGATTTTGGTCACTTCGTGCTCGTGCCTCTGAATGAAGGTTGGGCGGGAAGTCCCACCTTGGCTCCTTCCCCATCGAGTACTGGAGATTTAGAGTATGAGGCCCGGCGGATTCATACTGAACCATCGATGTTTGAGAACTGCAAGGTAATGTCTAAAAACTACAGGGTTAGATGGACTTTGCAAACGGATAAGAATTTGATCGATATTGGGTTGGAGGCAGCTACTGGAATCATGAATTATATGGCGTTTGGGTGGGCTAAACAGGGTTCAGACTCAGATCTCATGAGCGGAGCAGACGTGGCCGTGACGGGGTTTATGGAAGATGGGATGCCATTGGTGGACGATTTTTTCATTACAAAGAACAGTGAGTGTATAATAAACAAAGATGGTTCGGCGCAAGGTGTTTGTCCTGACACAATTTACGAGGGTTCAGACCCAGTTGGTTTGGTGAACAATACGAAGCTGGTTTACGGGCATCGTAGAGATGGAGTGTCATTTATAAGATATCAGAGACCTCTGAAGACAGTTGATACAAAGTACGATTTGCCAATCAATCCTACTGAGAATATGACAGTGATTTGGGCATTGGGTCCATTAAGTCCTCCTGATGCTTTGCGGCCTTATTATCTTCCTCAATACCATGGGATGGTTCTAGACGAGACTTATGGGCATTTGGTACTTAATGTTTCAGAGCACGTTAATGATTGCTTAGGTCCTTTGGATGCGGAGGACAAGGAAGATCAAGATATTGTGACCGCAGATGCAAATGCTCCACTTGTCGTAACTTCTGGTCCAGCATTGCATTACCCAAATCCTCCAAACCCATTAAAAATTCTTTATGTCAACAAGAAAGAAGCCCCGGTATTGAGAGTTGAAAGAGGGGTGCCAGTGAAGTTTTCAATACAAGCTGGGCATGATGTTGCACTCTACATAACTTCTGACCCACTTGGTGGGAATGCAACATTGAGGAATACCACTGAGACTATTTACGCTGGAGGTCCAGAAGCTGAAGGAGTACAAGCAAGTCCAATGGAATTAGTCTGGGCACCTGATAGGAATACTCCAGACCTTGTTTACTATCACTCACTGTATGAACAGAAAATGGGTTGGAAAGTGCAAGTTGTCGATGGGGGTTTAGCAGATATGTATAATAACAGTGTTCTTTTGGATGATCAGCAGGTTACGTTCTTTTGGACACTGTCAGAGAATTCAATATCAGTCGCTGCTCGTGGTGAGAAAAAGAGTGGTTATCTTGCAATTGGGTTTGGCAGTGGAATGGTAAATAGTTATGCTTATGTTGGTTGGATAGACGATAGTGGCAAAGGAATGGTAAACACATACTGGATTGATGGAAAGGACGCCTTGAACGTACATACGACAAAAGAAAACTTAACATACGTGAGGTGCAAATCAGAAAACGGCATCATCACGCTGGAATTCACACGCCCTTTGAAACCATCATGTACTCGAGGAGATACACCAGAGTGTAGAAATATTATTGATCCAACAACGCCTCTCAAAGTTATTTGGGCAATGGGTGCTAGATGGTCAGATGAAAGTTTAACTGAGAGAAATATGCATTCTGCTAGAAGCAACAGGCCGATGAGAGTCTTACTTATGCGTGGTTCTGCTGAGGCAGAACAGGATTTACGACCAGTACTAGCTGTGCATGGGTTCATGATGTTTCTAGCTTGGGGTATATTGCTTCCCGGCGGGATTTTAGCCGCTAGATACTTGAAACATGTGAAGGGTGATGGTTGGTATCAGATTCATGTTTATTTGCAGTACTCAGGTTTAGCAATTGTCCTTCTTGGCCTTCTTTTTGCAGTGGCTGAGCTTCGGGGATTTTATGTCACCTCATTACATGTTAAGTTTGGGATTTCTGCTATATTTATGGCTTGTGCACAACCAGTGAACGCATCCCTCAGGCCTAAAAAACCCACAAATGGGGAGGAGGTTTCCTCTAAAAGGGTTCTTTGGGAGTATTTTCATGGAATAGTGGGTAGGTGTGCTGTTGTTGTAGGTGTTGCTGCATTATTCACTGGAATGAAGCATTTAGGAGATAGGTATGGAAGTGAAAATGTTCATGGACTTAATTGGGCTTTAATCCTTTGGTTCTTAATTGTAGCATTGATAGTAGTTTATTTGGAATACCATGAAAGACGGCGGAAGAGAAGTAGAGTCGTTGGAGGAGGCAGTTGGGTTCTGGGTAACCTAGATGAAGATGACTCTACTGATCTACTTAGTCCTATTTCACTTTCAGAAAAAGAATTAAGACAATCAGGAAGAATGGAGGTTCAATTAGAACCAATCGGCCGAGAGGAATGACCTAAAAAAATTGGAAATGGAACCCTGTTTAGAGGCTTCCTTCAAAGGTCTCTGTTTCTATAGAGGGGATGGATGTGTTTGCTGGTCGTTGTTGTCTGCTCCAACCATTCCCGGAGAGTAAAGTAAACAGATCGAAAGCTTGTATTTTGTATACTTGACATTTATTTTTTTAGCATAGCTGAAGTTCACACACACTTTTAGGAATTCTTTTTCTATGTCATCAAAAAATAAAACTGATTTTGTATTAACCCATATACGCTATGTAGGTTGCTGGAAGTGGAGTTCATTTCATGATTCAAGAAAAAAAATGGTTGCTTTTGGCATAATATCAATGTGATTTATATATGCTCTAGATTAAATGCTGCAAATGCCCTTTTCTTTTCTTTATCGTAATTGTGATTTATTTATATGAGTTTCATAGATGAAAGTCTGCAACAAACCTCACCTTCCAACTCTTGTTAAGCATCTCAATTTCAATTTTTTTTTACTGTGACCGTCATACCGAATAATTTCTCCAATAGAATACTAAATAACTGCGACACGGTGATTTACTCATTCACACTTGCATGAACTTTTATGAACTTAAGTGATAGTATTTCTTAATATCTCCCAAGTTTATCCACCTAGTCACTGCAATTTATTTATCAGGAATGCCAGGTTAACGTTATCTTCCTCATCTAGAGATGGTCGAACGTTTTTCAATCACCACGTTCAACCCAAATAGATATTAGTTTTTCATGGTGCGTAATGCTGAGAATTTTCATGTGGGTCTTAAATATGACTTCCTGTCAGCGTGAATTTGTGGTTTCACTTTCAGCTTTGGGATTAATACACAATTCATTAACTTGTGCTCTCTGACTCTGTTTTTTCCGTTGAGTTAACATAACTGTTGCAACTATAAATACTGAAAATTTGGCGTAGTTCTCTTATCAGAAGCCGTTCTTCGGAAAAATACTAGTTTACATGCATGTCTCCAGAGAGTTAGTTGCGCACCCAAAGTCCGCTTCCAAAAATTTCACCCTATCTGGTTCCTGCATCATCAAAGTTTCTTAAGAACCTCTGATAGTTTGGTTTATCGAAAATCAAAAGCCAAATGAGATACGAGTAACTCAAGATCAACATGTTTCTTTTTACTATGGACATGCAACATAACTAAAAATCAGGGAAACTACAGAATATCAGCAGTGAACCCAAAGAATGTATCTTAAGAGTTAGCTATTGCAGGTTCATGTAGAGATTTAATAATGGCTTATTATGATGGTATAGAGCAATCTTTCTACTGTCTCTATTTTCGCTTAGGTTGGAATTTCTTCATGTTAATAACGTTGAATTAGAGCTTTAGGTAGCCTCAGGTTTAAGTTTTCTCCACCAGCTGTCCATTTGGGCAAGAATGATATCGTGTAGTGTTTGGTCGATGATACACCTATGTCTTTTTAATTTTCTTGCTCATAGAGTCTGTTAAGTGATTCACATATTCTAGGAGGTTCATCCTTAGTTAATGTAGGAGTCTTCATATCAAACATGGAACTCAACTCGCATCGCCTTAGTTATTACTCTGTAGCTTTTCTCCACCTCCAAGTGGACAAGGGACTTGCAGCCTAAAACATTCAGTAAACGAATCAATATGTGGCAGATTAGAAGTGAGTGGAAATAAAAGTTTGTGCTTTCAGATTTGAGATTTAAATTTGTAATACAGGTCATGCTTCGGCACTGCCTTAGGGCGATAAAAGTAAAAAGTTGTAGTTCCAAGAATGTTGTGGGCGTAACAATTAGAAACATCATACTATGTTATAGACAATTCTGATACCCATTTAAGTGCAATTTTTTCAAACTAGGATCATGTAAGATTCAATTCCTGAGTACCATACTGACTCTGTTCCTTCATCTTCAATCCATGCAGGTCCTAGCTAAAGTTTCATCAAAAGCAAGTTAATTAACGGACTGAAGAATAACTTTTACCTCTTCCATTACATTCTACAGATACTCCTAAAGCAGTTCCATCAAACAACTATCAGTGAGTTCTTCAACTAGCATGAGTTACACAGGGGAAGGAATATGACACCTAAATCCTTTCTCCTTTCAGCATTTCAACCATTATGTGAACGAGTATCAGGCGTAGTGGTTCCAGCACAAAGTGTCATGCAAAGATGACCAACTGTCAAGAAGTTGTAGTTACGAAGGCATTACCTTTTCGTCGTTGCATGAGTCAAGTCTTCCAAGGAGCCAAAACTATTCGAAACAAAGGTGCCTTGCATATACTGCTGATCAACCACATATCCGTGATTCAAATTCAATGTCTCGATGCTTAATTTCTGCTTCATGGGTATGGTATCTACCAAATTTGATTGTTCAATCGAATCAGAATCCACATCTCTGAGAGTATGATTATTGTTGAACTTTTGGTCCAACGTCTGAGCAGCACTACCAACAAATTGCATAGACTCCATTAAACTACATCCTCTATTCAACTGGTACGGGGAGTCTTGATTATGCTGATCCCACCCTCGGAGTTGGATATTATTATTTATTTGATCAGGGTGATTGCGGGTCATTGCTGATTGCCATTGTAGATCTGTTCTTGACTCTTGTGATTGAGTGGATATTGAAGTAACAGAGGAAATGTTACAATGATTAGTACTGATCTCTAAGACGGCTGAATTTTCTCTACTGGGGAAAGGTGAAACAAGTTTAAGACTATCACTTGACGGAACGGAATTTGATTGGATACTGGTTGACTGAACAGTATTTAAGAAACTATCATTACATCTGCCATGATCTAGAGAAGGGGGACAGATTTCTGAATTTAAGGATGTCCACGAAGAAGATTGATTCCCAAATTTTCCACCACTATGGTCTTCTTGACGATGTCTTGTTGACATCATTGGACCGTTGGTAACACAAAGAATAGAATTATTTGAGCCATTGACGGTAGCCGTTGCATATGGGAGACCACTGGAGATGGGGAATACTATGTCATCAAAAGCAGGGGAGGGATCTTGAACATGGATGGCACGCTTATCAAGTTCTGTTGGTATTGGGATTCTCTGAAGCATACTGCCGCAGTGGTTCCCAGGAAGTATAGGTGGCTGTAACTTCAGCTGATCACTGTTGCAGTTGCTTGAATTTTGTGTACTACTCAATTGAATCATTCCTGATGAAGAAAGACCACGAATTCCCATCCAAGGAGAGTTCAATCTACCATGAGGTAGGAAGGATTTGAAAGCAATGTTATGAAACTGGCCAGTTCCACTAAAGGGATGTAAATTTCCAAGTCCATTAGGAGAACCTAGTCGCAAATAGGAAGTATCCGTACTACCTAATGCTGTCACCATGTTGGCTTGTTGGTTTGCCACACAGCTGATTCTTTTAAGGTAAAGCCTATATTTCTGCAATCCATTGAACTTATAAGATTTATGGAAGCAAAATTAAGATCTTATTGAACTGGGCCGGGGAGAGAAAATTTACCTGGAGATGGCTAGCTACATTTTCCCTCGTGAGATTTTCAACATTCATTGAGTCTAGAATCTTTTTGGGCATAGCCTCTGCACTCAACGAGAGGGTGAAGAATATAAGGTAACAGCCAGAGAAACTTCCTTAGATTATCACACACAGCAATTAACTATTCGTTAGCTACTTTTAATGATGTAATTAATAATGAAGTTCAAAAACATATTGAATGGAATATATTGATCGTTCAAAGATGATAATTTAATCTACCAGATATGGTTCACAAAAGAGAGGAGAGGAAAATTTGCACCCAAAGATGAAATAACAAAAAGTTTTAGCATTGATCACTTTGTTTAAGGTGAAGAACGTACTGTCTATTCCCAACTGGTTAACAGCAGTGACAAACTTGCGGTGCAGGTCAACTGACCAAACAACCCGTGGTTTCTTCTGGGTTGAGGGGTCCTCACTATCCTGCCCATTCTCATCTTGCTCCTCGTCATCCTCCTCATTCTGATCCTTTCTTTTTTTATTGAACTTCCCTTTCTGATCTGCATTTTCGATTCCTGCTGCTCCTTCACCCCTACAAGAAGGAAGCCTGTCCTGATCACAAGAACTACTCTGGTCCTTTTTATCATTTTTCTTTCTCCTGATTACATGTTGCCAGATGTTTTTCAGCTCCTCAATACGCACAGGTTTCAGCAAATAATCACAAGCTCCATGTGTAATTCCCTTCATCACAAGCTTCTTATCTCCATTCCCAGACAACACTAAGAAAATAACATGTAAAAGTTTAGATCAATATTCCCAAAGATTTTACTAAACATTTATCATAAGCTTATCGAGTAAATCATTGTAGTTAATGCAAATTAAAAAATTGAACATGATTTTAGATATTGTTTGTAAACTAGGCCAACAAAGTAGATGTTCAGGAATTCAAAATCAACATGATTCCCCTTCTATTATTCAACTTAACAGGATAAATTCAAGATCCAAATAAAGGAGAAAATCCTGAAGATTATGGATAATGCTTGTCACTTACTAATGACAGGTAGGTCCATCTCGAGCCCAACAAGCTCCAGCAACTTAAATCCATCCATGTCTGGCATGTGGACGTCACTGATGACCAGGTCAAACTTGTTCTTGTTTTCTCTCAATAACCTCAGTGCTGTAATTGCCTGACTAGTCGTGGTGACTGCACAACTAATAACGAAATTAATATACTGAGACTCAGATCTTGAGAAGCTACAATTACAACCAGAATTGATCCTCCGCAGGACACACCCATGATCAACCAAAGTGCAGGAAGAAAGTGATAGAATTAACAAATAGAGTATAAGCAACGATAAGTCCATTTTCACAATGGAACATATCAGGAAAGAGAATAGCTTCGGCAAATAGTTCGAAATTAAGAAAATATCAAATAACACATGAATATTAAAAACAGATAAAGATTAAGATAAACAGATATTATAGAACTCACAAGGTATACAACTAAGGCGAAAATGTGCAAATAAACAGAAAATATCAAAAGTAATCTCTGAGCAAAAGAAATAACATAAAAAATGGAAAGTAGTTGATCACAAGCTCAGAAGCTAAAAGGCACGCAAACCATGATATTGGCATCGACGGAGCAGAGTCTCCAAGAGGAAGAGGCAAGTGGGATCATCGTCAACGGCGAGGACACGCATACCAAGAGGAAACTGATCAACGGAGTTATCGATTCTAGACTCAACCGTCATTTTGATTTTGTTTCAGAAGAGGAGAAGTTGAAACTGAGAGAAGAAGGAGATTTAAGCTACAGCTGAGAGAAGAAATAGGAAAGAATCTCTGAGAGGAAGAACATATGACATTGATTGGGAACAGTGATTGGTGAAAATGAATACTTACCAAACAAAAGCAGAGCTGACTGTGATTCTGTCTCTCTCTACAACTGATGATAGAGAAAGAAAAGGAATCTGAGCTACGTAAGGAGAAGGACAGTGAAAGCTGGAAGCAGATTGGGAGTCTCTGTATACTTTACTTAATATGGCCTTTCTTCTATCTGTTTTGGTGTTATTCTGATGCTGAAAATGGAATTTGATTTGCACGAGGGATTCTATATCGCCCTTCTCCCGCGCTATTAATTAGAGAAAATTTCATGGACAGAGTCACGGAGCTCTAAAAAAACGATTTTATTTTTAAACAAAATTCATTACTTTTTTTATAATAAAATAAAAAAAACTAATTTTTCGCTTTAATTTAAAATTATTCTGTTAAATTTGGTATCTGCTTAATGTAATCTAGCTAAAATATTTTGTCAAATTACATTCTAATAAATGTTAATTTTAATGTCAGAATGATATACCGGAGTCAAGCAGAACTTTTTTGCTAAATAACGGTCTCTAGTGTAAGTTCGTATTTCATTTTTTCATTTCACGAGATCCTGCTAGAGTAATTTTTCTATGTTGTTGCCACATATGCTTAACACTTAAGCCCGTGTCAAAATTAATAATTAGAAAAAACATATAACTTTATTTGGAAATTCAAGATAAAAAATTATTTTGTTTGTCCTTAATGCATAAGTTTTTTTTTGTCAAAGTTATATACAGATTCTAAGATGAATGAAATATACGATTCAAACTTACGATCTTTAAAGTATGAGTATGTGGGTTTAACTAACTCCGACAACTCATCTTATCATGACATAAGTTATTGGAAAGAAGGAAAATCTATTAACATTATTTAATGTCAAAGCAACTATTCTAATTAAACAATCACTACATTTAATATTTTTCTTTAAAAAATTATAATTTATGTTTGATCTTTGCAGTGAAATGTATTTTTCTTGATTTAATAGTATTTTTATTGACATACATGGGTGATTGAATGGGATATATATTATCTCTGTTCTGAAAATATGATGACCGAGATTTGAGAATGAGAGAGAAAAAATGAAAAAAAAATATATAAAAAAAATAAAAAGAGAAAATGAAAGATCTTAACCGTCTGTTTTAAAATCATACGGTCCAGATTACAAAATATAACTTCCTGTTGTGCCTCCACAACAAGAGAGATCCGGGTACAAAGCGCATATTGTTTCAAAGGTTTAGTTGATAAGAAAAGTGGTGTGAAATAAGGACAATAATTATGGGATACACAAATAATGTTATATTAAAGCTAACAAATCACATTAGAGTTAAGTGCATATCCACTGATTTTATTCATGTCTTTGTGGGACTGCATGCAGTACAAACAAACAACAATAGTAAATAATGGTAGCATGAGAGAATTTCAGACACATAAGCATAGATTTCTACGATTAAATAATGTGATTTATCTTTTCTATATAATGGTAATTGGTTGATTATAGAACCTAAGAATCCAACTTTTTGTTAGTGCTGGAATAAAAAAGAACTTTTTGTTAGTGCTAAAATCTCGTAATCATATGATATCAAATAACTGTATCTAAGAAATTGGGGATTATTTTATGTTCTTATAATTAACCTTCAAATGAAGGTAACGAAAAGTGAAATCTTAGGTCATATGTAGGAAATTATTAATTTTATTGGTTTGTGAAATTTGATCTATTATGTAATATTATGATGTTCAACACTACTATGATATAACATTATATGTGACAAGAGATCATAGAACCATGTCATAATTGAAAAAATAATTATAAACACAATGACATCATACACATATTGTTAACTCATAACAGTAATGACATCAGGGTGCTACATATCATTTTCAAATGAATGTTTAATTATCATTTTCAAATGAATGTTTAATTATCATTTTCAAATGTGAGTTCAGATGATAAGAAACTTTATTTACTTGATAAAGATCAAATCCTAAAATTGATTTTTAGAGAACTGATATATCTACACCTCATTATCCTCTGATAATACTCCTAAGCTTTGACCACAATATAGGTGGGGTGGAGAAAAGCGGGACTTCGACATTGGAGTACGCAATGTTCACTGTTGTTTTAATTCTATTTAAGAGATCTTGGGTCATCTCATACTTAGTTCTTTTCACGTTTTAATAGTAAAATCATACAATTTGGTCGGGTTTTTAGCAAAGAAAGATTGTATTTCGATAAGTTCGAACTCGATATGCCTTATACTAATTAAGTTACCATTTATAAAATTAAGCACATCGATTACTGAAAAGTTCAAACTCTCACATTTATGGTTCCAAAGAAAGATTTGAATGGATTTATTTATGATTATCTAAAGCATATAATATTTTGATAAACCCTAGCCATTAATGAGTTTCCATAATTGAATGAGAACAAAATTCTTGAACTTTTTTGCACCAAAAAGAAAGAAAAACAAACCCCACCTCTTGGTTTGTGTGTGGGGGAGAGAATTTTATAATATTGTTTAATGATATAATATAGATAACTAGAAGATTCAATGTTGGGTGCAAATCTTGACATTCCTTTGCTTTTGGGTATCAGATGACTTTTCCATTTGGAAATGGAGTGTGAGGTGGTGAAGGATAAGGGAAAAGGAAAATGGGGGATTTGATAATTGCTTTGTGCATGCTCTTCTTTACCCAAGTTTATTTTTAAAAGAAATGTATATATATCATGAGATCTTGTGCCACATCATAAATGTTAATACTTGTTTATCTATGTATTAGAGAAAGACATCGGAATTAATCATAATATATTGAAAAGTATAAACAAACAAATACAACTTTATTAATTATATCCTATAAGAGATATGTAGGGGAGAAAAATGTGTAGTATTTTATGCATCATTTTGTATGGAAGTGAAAGTAAGAAAGTTAAATATAATGATACTAAGCTTCAGCCATAATTGATCAAGAATAATAAACAATCACAAGAATAACAGAGAGAATCTTCTAGCCTATGGCTAACTTAATAACTCCTACTTGATGGAATACACATGCATGTATTTATATGTTAGGCTAGAGACTCTTATCTAAGAGTCTAACATAATCACAACTTCCTCCCATCAAGAAAATCTAGATTATTTCAATTACTTGATATCTATCTTTTAGTAGGTTGTTTAACTTTATCACACTGCTAGGTGATAGTTATCTTTAGGTTTATCACTTTAAATCTTATCAAAATATAATATTTAAATATATATGGATATTATAATATTACAAATTATGATATGTGACATGTTTGTCACTTTGAGTCTCCTAATAGAGATATGAAACTAACATTCCCCCACTTGACACATATATTAAAACTAATATTCTCTCTAAGTGAGCACCTTATGAGAGCAATTAACTTTATGAATGTCTTTCTATAAATCATTCAAATCCAACTTTATATATATCCCAATGGATATGAAAACTTTATATGTACACGAATAAAAGAAATACTTTATTCTTCAAGATAAGAAAGTATCATGTCCAATGGCATATGTAGCGCTAACTTGCAAAATTAAACTAAAAATGAGTTAATAAGACCCATATGCTCCACACGATCTCTGTATTATTTTGCCGGTAATTTTTTAGTCATGTGATCCGCAATCATTAGTTCGGTACCAATGTGTTCAATGAACACTTCTTCAGTTTTCACGTGCTCTCTAACAAGTAGATACTTGATGTCGATATGTTTGCTTCAGCTTTCACTTTTATTATTCTTGGAGAAGAAAATTGTGGCCGAATTATCACAATAGATCTTTATGAGTCTTGCTATGGAATCGACAATCTTGAGACCCTTAATGAAATTCCTTAACCATAGTGCCTATGTAGTAGCTCTATAGCATGTGATGAACTCTGCTTCCATGGTAGAAGAAGCAACAATGGTTTGCTTGATACTTCTCCAAGACACAGCACCTCCAGCAAGAAGGAAAACGTATCTTGAAGTTGACTTTCTCGTGTCTACACATCCAGCAAAATATGAACCTGAATATCCAACCAGTTTCAGATGATCAGAGTGTCTGTATGTAAGTCTGTAGTCATTGATTCCTTGCCAACACCTTATAACCTTTTTAGCAGCCCTCCAATGATCTATACTAGGATTGCTCTGGTATCTACCTAGCATGCCCACTACAAATTTGATATCAGGTCTTGTACAAACCTGTGCATACATTAGGCTACCAACTGCAGATGCATATGTTATGTTATCCATCTGTTGTTGTTCCAATTCATTTTATGGGCATTGATTATGATTGAACTTATCTCCTTTAACTATATGTACAATTGTTAGAGAACAATCTTTCATTATGAATCTCTCCAAAACATTTTCAATTTAGAACCTTTGAGATAATCTCAATATTCGTTGAGTTTATCTCTATGAATCTCTATGCCAATGACATAAGAGGCTGCACCTAAATCCTTCATTTCAAAATTTCTAGAGAGAAACTATTTTGACTCATGGATTAAGCCCAAATCATCACTTATAAGTAAAATGTCATCCATATACAGAACTAAATATATATATATATTTCCTCCCACTAACCTTAAGGTATATGTATTGATCAACGATGTTCTTAGAAACAACGTTGTGAAACTTTGTATATCATTGACGAGAGACCTGCTTTAGTCCATATATAGATTTTTTAAGCTTGAAAACTAATCAACTTTCATGCTCAAGAGTAAAACCTTCAGGCTTGGACATGTATACCTCTTCCTCTAGGTCCCTATTCAAGAACGTTATTTTGACATCCATCTGATGTAACTCTAAATCAAAATGAGCTACTAAAGCCATGATTATTCTGAATGAATCCTTCTTAGAAACTGGAGAGAATGTTTCATGATAGTCAATGCCTTCCTTTTGAGTGAAGCCTTTGGCTACAAGTCTAGGTTTATATCTATCTATTTTACCCAATGAGCCTCTTTTGGTTTTATAGACCCATTTACAACCAATGGTTATAGCTTCCTTGGGTAACTCAACAAGATTCCAGACTTGATTTTTAGTCATAGATTTCAACTCTTCCTCCATGGAATCATACCAATACGTGGAATTATCACCAATCATAGCTTCAGAGAATGAACTTGGATCATTTATAGATTTGATGTCAACATTAGCATCTTGGAGATATACAACGTAATCACTAGAAATTGTCGATTTCCTTACCCTCGAAGATCTCCTCAAGTCTACTATCTCAACTACATTTTGTGTAGGTTTGACATTAGCCTCATTCCGTACTTCATCTATATGGGATGATTCATCTTGAATTGGTTGCTCTGGAGTTGGTTGCTCTTCAACGATATCTAGTTGATTTCCTTGAAAAACCACAAATTATCTTTTATATGTAAGCAACTCAATTGAATCTCGTGCTTCCTCAAATTCTACCTTACGAGTTAACACATCCCACTAGACTCATAATCTTCAAGAAATTTGGTATTTCTAGCCTCAGCAATTATAGTAGCATGTGAAGGATAATAAATCTGATATCCTTTGGAATTCAAAGCATAGCCAATGAAAAATTCAGTGATTGTCATCGGATCTAATTTCTTATTGTGAGGATTGTAAACCCTCACCTCTACAGGACATGCCCAAATGTGTAAATGGCTTAAACTAGGTTTTCATCCATTCCACAACTCAAAAAATATTTTTGAAACAGCCTTAGATGGAACCCTATTTAAGATATACACTGATGTTTTCAAGGCTTCACTCCATAAGGATAAAGGAAGACTAAATTTTCTGATCATGCTTCTTACTATGTCCATCACTGTTCGATTCCTTCTTTCAGCAACACCATTTTATTGTGGTGTGCCAGGCATCGAATATTGTGCACTTATACATTCTTGCTTAAGAAACTTACAAATAGACCAAACATTTGTCCATTTTCTGTGTACCTACCATAATACTCTCCTCCCATATCTGATCTTACGATTTTAATTTGCTTTTGTATCTCTACTTCTGCTTTATAAAATTTAAAAGCATCTAGAGCTTCATCCTTATTAAAGAGAAGATAGAGATATATAAATCTAGTATGGTCATTGTAAGAGAAAAATTGCTCACACTAAAAAATCAACTGAACAATAAAAAGTGAGAGAGAGAATTCTCAAGAATATTTGGGTAATTGCTCGATCTGCATTGAATTTTTGAGTTTACAATTGGCCTTGTTTATAAGCTCTCCAAGTTCAACTACATTCCTTAAAATACAGAGGAATAAACATAATATTCCTCCAAGATAGAGCTTATCATATCAGATTTAATTTATCTACACCAACAACTAATCGAGTCTAACTTATCTTTATCGTCAACTGATTAAGCCTGAGCCGCTTGATGGGACATAATGAGATCGATGGTTCAAATAGGCTCTTTCCACTTCGCCACGTTGACAATCCGTACATCCCTTCCTGATTGATCTCGTATGCTTACATAGCTTTAAAGTGATTTTTATCTGTACATTTGCCCCTATTGCATTTAATCACATAGTAAAATTAATATGCAATACTAAAGTATTTATTGGAAGACGGAATGTCATCATTACACATCATCATTCCCCATTTTTTGCATCAGTACAAAATTTTTTATGCATTTATTTATGCCGCATTTCCATTTTCCAATCGATTCATCTTCCCGTTCTCGGGATTGCGTGGCATACTTAGCAATCTTCTGATTCTGTCAGGGTACATGACTACTTGTCACGCTTCCATTCGCATCAGTTGTGATGAGGTAGTCACGCTTCTTCTTCAGTCACATTTTTTTTCAAAAATATCCCCTCATCTTCCTGTTGTCTTTCGTTTCAAATTTTGGTTCTCATTTTTTATGCTCCTTGAATAGACGTGGATCATATATTTTCCTTTAGCAGAAGGGTTTCATGGATCATATATTTTCCTTTAGCAGAAATTAATATAAAATACTAAAGTGTTTCTTGGAAAACGGATTGTCATCATTACACATCATCATTCCCCATTTTTTGCACTAATACACATTTTTGGCGCATTTATTTATGCCGCATTTCCACTTTCCAGTCGATTCATCTTCCCGTTCTTAGGATTGCGTGGAATACCGGGCAATCTTTTGATTTTGTCAGGGTATAGGACTACCTGTCACGCTTCCATTCGCATCAGTTGTGATGAGGTAGTCAAGCTTATTCTTTAGTCACATTTTTTTCAAAAATGTCCTCTCATCTTCCCGTTGTCTTCCGTTTCAAATTTCGGTTCTCATTTTTTATGCTCCTTGAATAGACGTGGATCATATATTTACCTTTAGCAGAAAAATCTACTTCCCTTTACCACCCTTTGCCAGCTGTCATTTCTCTGTTGATCAATGGTTGCGTCTCTTCACTTCTTACGTTGTTAGTCCCGTCTCCCTATGTTACTAGCCGCATAGTTACATTATCGATTGCATCAGTTCATAAATAATTAATTGTAGATGTCTCATTACTACGTCGTTTCAGAATAGGGCATTTTCCAATTTCCTTTGAAATTTGCGGCTTATATAAGACATCTTCCTTCAGCCCTTTCTTCATTTTCTCGCGTTTGAACCCGTAAGTTCCTTTTTCATCTTCTTCTCTCTTCTTCCTTGTCCATGGGATTATAGCCGAGTTTAAAGTTCCAGTCCCTTTAGTTAGGACTTCAGATGAATTTGGGCAATTCATGACCCATTACCAAGAAGATTTCCCCCCATATATTATTTGTGCGTTGGGAGAAAGTGAGTCCGTAGGGGTTTCTTATAGACCACCCTATTAAATAACCCTTAGTCTCATGTATATAGCCCCAGGGCTTAGGCTTCCATTTTCTCCTTTTATTTCAGAATTTTTCCATATAGTAGGTCTTGCCCCTTCACAGTTTACTCAAGCTCCTATAGGATTCTTCTTGGTGTTGAGGCTTTAAATAGAATATATAATTTTAGTTTAGGGATAGATGAACTCCTTTACTACTACATAGTTAAACATCGAGACATGAGCTATTACTTGGCCCCCCGTCCGTTTGAGAAATGAGAAAATCTTATCATCAAGATCTCGAAAGGAGACAAAAGCTCAGAATATGGGGTGGTGATGGTCGATGGAAAATTCCCAAAAAATGAGCAATTTTTAGTAAGTTGTCGAATTCTTGCCTCCATTTTAATCTTTTTCATTCTTTTCCCCCTTTTTCTTCTTTTTTGTGTAATGGACTTGTGTTCCCTTTCATTTGCAGCTAAAAAAAATTCGAAGCCTTTCCTTTTGAGATAGTCCATTGAAAAGATCACCGCTGCTTTCCATCTTTGATCTCAAGATCGGGATTGAAAATTACTTCTTGATTTGTGAAGAGTTGCCAATCCTGCTTCCGTTCACATTTTTGCACCAGTTTTCAGTACATCTGCTCCAGCGCCCACATCTTACACCCTATAGACATTTCAAATACCACTTTCCATTCGGTTTCTAGCCATTCTAACTCTTTGATTTCATCCATTTCATCGGATGATCAAGAGATTTTTGACCGAGCGGAAGCCGGCATAAGAATGATGAAAAGACTTCGTAGCAAGTTGTTGGTCTCGTAGAGCTACCGCCTGCTCCTCCCGCTTCTAGCACTTATGTCACACAAATCATGGCCCCTCCTTCTAACGCTGACCCTCATTCTACACCAGCTCTCGTTGCACCTTATGATTGTTCTTGCCTTGGGAGACGCATCTAGGTCACAAAGCACTACTGGTGAACCCCTGCCAGCTCTGTGGAAGTGGAAAAGTTTCGTCAATTCCCCGTTCCAGCATCAGTTAGCTTTCTAGATGATGTCGTGGCTTCTCATGTTGTCCTTCGCGGTATTTAGTCTGATGTCGATGCCAACACCACAAAGAGGCTCTGTATCGGTGATCTTATCAACTACCTGAGCCACAACTTGATGAGGGTAAAAATTTTCTCTTCATTCTCTTCTTTTCTGAAGTTATATTTTTCTATAAGTTTATTTTTCATCTTTTCAGGCTATTATCCATCACAACACTCTTCAAGAGCATCATCATCTTCACAACCAATCCTTGATGACTCTTCGGATAGAGCTTGTGGAGGTAAACTCAGATGTGGCTCGTCTTCAAGTTGAAAAAGAGCAACACCTAGTGAATAAGGTTGAACTCCAACACGCTTTATAGAGGATGGCTCGTGATGCAGATGTTGCAATGGCTGAAGAAGGAAAGGTGGATGAGGATTTGAAGGCTTCAAGAAAGGCTTTGGCCGAAGTTGAGAAGGCAAAATTCGAAGCTGAGAAGCCAGGGATGATGTCGTTGAGAGGGAGTAGGCTTCTGAAGTGGAGTATCATGCTTTGTCTTGTCTATAGCATTGGCTATAGAGTGCCCTAGAAAACTGTCCTCCTAAGAAGGCTCTCATTCTAGAAGTTGAGGATTCCATGAATACCTCAACATAAGATACCACTGCTAAAGCTCCGGAGTCGTCTGTCACTCCCGCTGTTGTTACTGAAAAAGATACTTCGGAGAATGATCTAGTGGTTGCTACCACTTAGACTATTTTCTTTACTTTTGTAGTTGTAATTTTTTCTTTCCCCTTTTCGTTTCTTTATAATTTTTACTCTATGATCAATGAAAAGGAAACTGTTTTAGCAACTACTGATCTTCCATTGCTTCATTATTTCCCTTTGCAAGTGTTTAGACAATATTTTCTTCATTCTCCAAGATTTTGCTGCCTTGGAGCCTTCTTTATTTGCAACTTTCCTTTATTTTCCTCTTTCACTCCACTTTTTTTAAATTTCTCCATTTCTTTCCTTTTTTTTGTTTCCTTTAAAGGGTGATGCTACAGATATCATTCCTCACAGACTTAAGCTTTTTGGCAGCTCGTGGGCTAATTTTCATTTAGAAGGTAAATACCTTCATGGACTTAAGCTCTTCGTGATCTCAGAGGTTCATTTCCTTTATAAGGTGAGTACATGCATGGCTTTAAGCTCTTTGTGAGCTCAGTGACCTGTTTCCTTTATATAGTGAGTACCTTCATGGACTTAAGCTCTTTGTGAGTTCATGGTCCCATTTCCTTTAGAAGGAAAGTACCTTAATGGACTTAAGATCTTCATGATCTTAGGGGGCTCGTTTCCTTTATAAAAGAATGACGAAAACCCAACTTTTACGTGAAAAACCCTGAAACAAGAAAAAACCAGCGGATGAAAAATGTTTTCACTATAAAAAGAGAATAATTACACTGTGCAAATGTAAAGCATTCCAAGGCTTGGCTAAGTTACTTCCCGCGTTGGTCATAAGTAGTAAGATCCGTTTCCTCCAACTACTTTGACTATGAAAGGTTATGTCCAATTTAGTCCTAATTTGCCTTCATTTGACTGAAACATTCTCTTCAAAAATTTCAAACTTCCAGTCATCCGTTTCGTGTTTATGATTTCATCTATTATTGATTACAGTGTGGGGCATCTAATTTCGACTGGTATAGATTCCACCTCAAATGTTAGGGCGAAAGGCGTTTCTCCAGTTGGTTCTCGTGGTGTTGTCCAGTATGCCTAGAGAACTTATGACAATTCCTCAACCCACTTCCCTTTAGCAGCTTCCAACCATTTCTTTAGACTTTTTAGTATCATTCTGTTTTATCTTTCTAGTTGCCTGTTGCCTTAAAGGTAGGAAGGAGTTGACAGCTTATTCTTTATCTGAAGGTCATCACAAAAGCTTTTCACTTGACCCCTAGTGAATTGAAGCACGTTATGAGAAACAAGCACTTTGGGGAACCCGTGCCTGCAAACAATATTTTTCCATAAGAACTTCTTTACCTCCTCTTCTCGTACTCTTGTGACCGCTTAAGCTTCAATCCACTTTTTAAAGTAGTCAGTTGTGACCAGTAAGAACCTCTTCATAGCAAGAGCCATTAGTAGTGACCCAACTACATCGATTCTCCATTGCATGGTAGCATACCGATGGCACTTGTCACACTTCTTTACAAAAGACTTTGCATTTTTTACCAGTAGTACCCTTTATTCGATAACTTATTGGCCAGAGATCTCCCGCCTAAATGATTCTTGTAGATTCCTTCGTGTACTTCGGCCATTACGTACTTGGCCTCTATTGGGGAAAAACATTTGAGATACGGGCTCGAGAATGGCCTTCTATATAGCTCCCCATCAATCATGGTATACCTTGCACTCCGTTGCTGGAGCTTCCGGGCTTCCATTTTATTAACTGGGAGCTCCTGGTAGAGAAGATATTGTACAAATGCTCTTTCGCCAGTCATGTTCACCATTCCCCGCTGTGTCTTTTGGTTGGTTGAGTATCTTTGTACTTGGCTTGCTCAGATATTCTACGGTAACATTTCTTTTGAGCGAGAATTGGGCTAATGACCCTAAATTTTCCAGAGCATCTGCTCTCGAGTTTTTTTGATCTGGGAACTTGTGTAATCTTACAATTTTTGAACAATTGTAACAGTTTCTTGGCACTCTGCAAATACTTCGCCATTCTGCTATCATTTGCATTGTGTTTTCCTGTGATTTGGTTAGCAACTAACATCGAATCGCAGAATATATTTATACTTGTTACCTAGAATTCATTCATGAGGCATAGTCCAACTAACAATGCCTCGTACTATGCTTCATTGTTTGATGCCTAAAAGCCGAATGACAATGCTTGTTTAGAAGTCTCGCCAGGTGGTGTCTCAACAATTACTCCCACTCCGGCTCCTCGATGATTTGATGCTCTATTTACAAATAGAGTCCAGGTGTCCATTCCCTTTTCCACCACTACGAAATCATGCTCCTTGTCTTCGTATGTGAATTCCACAATGAAGTTGGCTAAAATGTGTTTCTTTATGGAAGCACATGGGATATACCAGATGTCATACTTATATGCCCCTAACTCTAATGCCACTTTGCAAGTCTTCCATTTATCTCGGGGGAGTGTAGGAGACTCCTTATTGGGAACTCCGTTACCACATTTATGGTATGTCCCTGAATTGTGATCATCAGTGGGTCATTATGTCCGTCGTGCCTACCACTTTCCTCATTAAAATAATTGGTAAACTTCCATATGTTCCCCTGGGTCATCATTTACTTCGAGAGCCCACTTTTTACAATAAATCTTCCTTTCTTTCCTCATTGTACTCTCTGACTCTGTCAAGGTAATAATTGTAGCCAATATCCTTAGTGGTTCCTTTTCCCTAGGGCGCTCTTCATTTTTGTCCCTCCTCAGTTGGTCCCATCTCAGGACAAATTCCTTCAAATGTCCTTCCTGAACAAGCTTCTCAATCTAGTACTCCAATTGATAGCAATCCCTTGTTTCATGGCCTGCACTCCGATGATAACGATAATACTTTTCCTTATCTTTCTGATTTGGCTCCTTCATAATCGGATGGGGCTGTCTTAGCCATGGTTCATCCTTGATAACCTCAAGAATCATATTTACTAGGATGGTCAATGAGGTGTAGACCTTGTCCCTAGGACGGACTCCTCCGACTAGTCTTGGCCTTTTTTCAAAGTCACTCCGCTTCTCTTTCGTCTTCTTTTTTGAACGTTCATCTATGCCCTTTCCCGTTCTCGTGCTATCGTCATCCTTACGATGTACTTAATTTCGCTGCTCAATCGACTTCTGAATAATTTTTCTCTCTTCCTTCGGGGCTATGTATGTTTGTGCCTTGAGGAAAGTTTCTACCACCGTGAGTGGTTTATTCTTGGATAGATCCTCAAATAGTTAGGAGTTGTAATCTAAACTGTATCTAAATGTCAGCCTGGCCACTCGATCATCACAATTTTCCACTTTCACCATTTCATCCTCGAAGCAATGGGTATAATCTCATAACGATTCTCCTTTTTTAATCGTGATCGTCAAAAGGTACTCTGAATCTTTCATCACCATCTGGTAGGTGGAGTACTGTTGCAGGAAAATAGAAGACATTCTAGCAAAACTATCAATTGGGCAAGGGGTAGAGAATGATACCACTTTAATGTGTTCCCGTCCAGACTAGTTAGGAACATACGATGCATCAGTTCATCCTCATGTTGATGAAGCACCATCACTTGCTTGAAACATCAGAGATGGTCTTTAGGATCTAACACTTTCCTTCATAACACTTGAACTTAGGGGCTGCAAATTTTTTTGGCACAGGAGCAGCCAAAACTCCCGGACATTGGGGAGCGGGTTAAAGCCTCTAGGTCCACAACTCCGCCTGCTCCCAATTTTCTCATCTCAAGCATTTTTTGTTCCAGCATCTTTTCTACTTCCAGCTCCTTCATTGGCTCCACAGGCCCATTCTCATCTCCAGCTCCTTTTCCTTCATCACATGAAGTGACCTTCGTTCCCTCATGACGGGCGTTGTGGCTAGCTGCCGGCTTCGGTTGTTGGTGTGCCCGTTCTCTATGTTCCTCATCCTGGTTTTCTGCTTCTCGTTCCTGAACAACAATCTTTTATCTTACTTCTGCTCGTGTCTCTTGAATCTCCCATTGCAACGTTACGATATGTTCCTGCACGATTTTCCATGTGTTCCATAATCCTTCACTTTATGACTCTACATACCTTACATTCTAGTCAAAATGGTTTGGATCATATCGTACACTCCCATCGGCTGTGCGGGCTGATCTGGGGGGTTTACGACTACGTTTGTGTCATTTCCTATCTCCTGTACAACATGCGATCTAGTGCAAGACATCTTTGGTTATAATCTTGAGTGGAACTCTCAGCTCTTAACGAAAGCAGCAAAATGTAAGTTAAAAATTCCTCACACTAAGAACATAAACTGAACAATAAAAAGTGAGAGAAAATTCTCAAGAATATTTGGGTAATTGCTCGATTCGCATTGAATTTCTTAGTTTACAATTAGCCTTTATTTATAGGCTCTCTAAATTCAACTACATTCCTTAAAATACAGATAATAAACAGAATATTCCTCAAGATAAAGCTTAGTATATCAGATTTAATATATCTACACCGACAATTAATCGAGTCTAACTTATCTTTATCATCAATTGATTAAGTCTAAGCCGCTTAATAAGACATAATGAGATCGACGGTTCAAACTGGCTCTTCCCACTTCGCCACATTGGCAATCCGTACATCCTTTCCTGATTGGTCTTGTCTGCTTATGTAACTATACATAGATTTTTACTTGTTCAGTCATCAATGAATGAGATAAAATATCTCTGACCATTCAGATATGGAGTAGTAAACGATCCACAAATATCAATGTGTATGATCTCAAGAATTTTAAGACTTCTCCTTACACCCTTAGTGGACTTGTTGTTCTGTTTTCCCTTAATGCAGTCCACACAAGTACCAAAATTAGTAAAGTCAAGAGTTTTCAGACACCATCATTTACTAATCTATTAATTCTCTCTATGGAGATATGTCTGAATCTTTTGTGCCATAATGACGAAGAGTTCTCATTAATTAGGCTCCGCTTTATACCAATATCACCATGCATTGTCAAATAATTGCATTCAAATGTGGGATCTAAATCAAATTTGTATAAACCATCAATCAATTTTTCACCACCAACAAAAACTTTATTTTTAAAAGTACTAAAAATGTTATCTTCAAATAAAAAACCAAATTTTAAAAAATAACAAGTCTAGAAATGAAAACTAAATTTCTTGAATATGATGGAATATAATTTTTTTTTTCAAGATCTAATACAAATCCACATTTTAAAATAAGTCGAAAAGTCCCCACAGCCTCAACTTTCTAAAGCATCCAATTGGCCGAATAGATGCCTCGTTCATTTCCCTTCGGCTTCCTTAGATTGAGAAAGCCCTGCATGGTATTGTTAATATAGATTGAATAACCGTAGTCAATCCATCATCTATTATTTGGAGCTTCAACAAAAAAAGATTCATGACACACAAAAGCAATGAGATTACCTTCCTTTTCGAGCCATGTTTTGTACCTCTGACAGTCTTTCCTTACGTTCCCATTTTTCTTGTAGAAGAATCAAACAATCTTATTGCCATGAAGCTTCATCGGCTTCTTTCCTTTCTTCTTTAGTTGCGAGGCATCCATGTCTTTCTTCTTATTTCCCTTATTATGAGTTATCAGATGGCACTTTCTACCCTTTCATGCTTTAATCTCTCTTCTTCTTAAACACACATAGTCATAAGCTCATTTTGGACCAATTTTGCTTATGTGTGTTATAGGATATCTAAAAAGGTTCATACTTAATAGGAAGAGATTTGAGTATGAAATGAACAAAAAATGACTCAGAAATCTCAACATTTCGAGACTTTAATTAAGTATCAATGTCTCTTAATCCCATAATATGTTCACGCACACCTCTAGAATGATCAAATGATTTACCCAAAAGCTTATTCATCATGGTATTGGCCATTGCCTTATCAGAAGTAACAAATTGTTGATCGATGGCCTTTAGCAAATCTTTGACCAATGAGCACTCAGTAATGGAGCTCCTAATGCTCCTACCGACATGAGACATAATGAGCATCTTACTTAAGTGATTGGATCGCTCCTACCACTCATATTCTACTTTTACCTATGGTGTATTGGATTCCATGGGAGCGGGTGATTCGTCCACACGAAGCGCCAAGTCTATATCCATGTATCCAAGAGTAAAATGAACATTTTCTTCAAATCAGAATAATTATCAGTGGTAGAACTAGCTACAAATAACCAAGAAAAATACTTACTTTCATACTATGAAACCAATACTTTATTCCAAATCAACCAATGTCATTTTAGTAGTAAATAGTAAATTCAATCATTCATGTGGGTAGAGGTTGCAAAATGCATGAATTTACATTAACTTTATGATAAGACTAGCATATATGAAACATCAAGAATAATACTAGTCCATACCTATGGGCCTAGGAAAAATACTTACTTTAATACCAATTTACTACATTATTCTAATTAAATCACAAAAATAACAACTTCCCTGTAAGGCCAAGTTATTACTCTCGTGAATTAATTACAATATGAGGCATGCCATAAATACATAATTATAATTCCTCATGTGATTACTAGCATGCCTTAAAATGCTGTGGCTACTCCTAAGTCACATAGAAATCACTACTTTATAATGACAACAAATATCTCATTAATCTTTATGTTGACAATGCCATATAATATTAAAAGTAAAACTATCAATACAATTTTTGTCAAAATTAGAATCAAATATGCTAAAATCATAATAACTACTACATATCAAATATCGATACTCGAATGTTCATAACTTTATATTAAGATTATTAACCTTCAAACTATGAATATGTTTGATATTTTAGCATAACAAAAATCACATATCCATATATAGTCCACGTCCTAAATTGCACAATATGCAACTAACAACTACATGGTGAATCTACATCTACGAAATCCAACGATTTTCAATTCATGGGCTTCATACAACTTAATCAATCATATATATGAAAATATAATGGAATACAATGAAACTTTATATGACAGAAACTATATCATGCTTTGAATGTGCAAGTCATTGTTATCCCAATTATTCCAGTAAAACATAGTTATCCATACAAAACGTAAAATATCTCCTCTGGACAATTAAAATTACAAGAATTTAATCTATATGAAAAAGGAGATAAGCATAAAGTATGCACGTAACCACTAAAAACTAGAATATGTTTGCATATAATTCATATAATACAAAAGCCAATCTAGAATTTTGAAAATGCTGATCAACCATTAGCATGGCAAAAAAAAACAGTAATGCATGAGAATAGATTACGTGTCAAACTAAAGCAATTTCGCATATCTTAGAAGGCAATTTATAAGAACATGTTGAGAATATAAACATATAACTTTGAATACCATCATGTATCACGTAAATCAACATACTCTCCATACGCCTCCAAAACAATTTTTGATTATGACACTAAATTTCAAAAACAGAAAAGAGAAGAAAAATCAGTCACGGATCGATAGCGAAGACAACACAAATTCTCAAATGATAACATACTTTATATTGAACAATATAACATGAAGGCAGGTTCTGATACCACAATGTAAGAAAATTAAGTATAATGATACTAACCTCTAACCATAATTGATCAAGAACAATAAAATAATCACAAGAATAATAGAGAGAATCTTCTCGCCTATGCCTAACTTAATAGCTCATACTTGATGGAATACACATGCATGTATTTATAGGCTAGGCTAAGGACCCTCATCTAAGAGTTTGACATACTCACAATTTTCTCCCATCAAGGAAATCTAGATTGTCTCAATTACTTGATCTTTATCTTTTAGCGGGTTGCTTAACTCTATCGCTACAACATGGGTTTTAGCCACCAATATTTTGGTCGCTAAAGCCTCTAAATTTGGTCGCTAAGGTCCTAACGGGATGAACATATGTTCGTCATGAACCTCATCGCTTTCGCTTCGTCAGCGAAAGCCTTTCGCGATGAAAAATGAAACTCGTCATGTTAGTCCTTTTGCGATGAAGAAATACTAGTCGCAAAAGGTTTTTGCGACGGACATAAAAAAAATTGTCGTCGCAAAAAACTTTTTGCCACCAATATTTCTCTTCGTCGCCTAAACTTTTTTGCGACCAAATTTTACATTTCCAGAATGTAAATAAAAAATACTGAAATTTTAGTTTTTATATACACATGTGATGATAATAATATCATCAGAAAATTTATCAAACCTGATATTTTTCTAAGAAAAACATATATTAATCATTAATATATGTAATGTAACAAATTAGTAGTAATTCATTACAAAATTTTCAAATCATAATTCACTACAAATGTATCCAAAAAAATAAATAAAAAGAGAGTATTTAAAGCTTGATGTTACAACTACAAAGCTTAACAAATATTCTAAACCTCATGTTTCTGCTGTTGAGTCATCGTTAGGAGGTGGAAAACCATTTTGACGAGCTCAAGCGAGTAAGCTTTGTAGTTGGCTCTCCATCGACTTTATTTGGTTCTTTAATTCTATATTTTCAACTTGACTCTTTTTCTTGGAAGATGTGGGTGGGGCTCCTGTTTAAGACCTTTATTTCACCCGATGGCTTCTTCAACTATCTCTTCTTCGGTCGAGGTGTGGCATCCTCAGTGATAGGCTCATCTCGTAAAGATCACATGCGTTCAAGTAATATCACAATGAGCCAAATTCAAGATAAATATATTCATTAATAAAAAAATATTGAAAAAGCATCTAGAAAAATCCGATTCAAAGTGATAACCCCCTCCAAAAAAATTAAAAGTAACACTATTATCTTTAGACAAAGAGCATTAACAAAAAAGTATTCAAAAATCGTCTAGCACATTCATATACAAAGTAATA